>JBAHVR010000370.1:270000-332500 GCA_036898135.1 Oncomelania hupensis
CTAAACTGTCTTATAGGTATAAAAAAACAAATCCGTCGTCTCCACCAGATTCTACTTCATTAGTTACGCATCTGGGCTAGCCCGGTCAAACAAGTGTAACTGGAAGTCTTTATCAACGCTGTGCAGGAGTGCCGGAGAAAAATTGAACTGCTCATCTAAGTTGAGAGAGAGAGAGAGGGGGAGAGAGAGAGAGGGGGAGAGAGAGGGAGGGAGGGAGGGAGAGAGAGGGAGGGAGGGAGGGAGGGAGGGTCTGTGTACCCATACTTTCCACCTGGACGGACTTAAAAAGACAGACAGACATGTACATTAACGTCCCCGGACACGTTAGCGTATAGGGGACTTAGACTTAACAAGTTCAGTTCAGTTCAGTGGATAGATTAACGTCCCCGGACACAGTGCGTATAGGACTTAACAACGATCCTGACGCCGCTTATATAGGCCTATGCCCTAGACGGGGCAGCTATACATAAACACCACAGGCGCCCGAAATCTGGATGCGACAGCGTCTCTCTATATAGCCCATACCTCTCTGTACTATTATATTTAGTACAACAGAGGGACGCGCACTATAGAATGGCGCAATCGCTAGCGCCTGTGATAAACACAATAGACCTACAGTTGTGCCTTGAGTTAGATCTTGTGTTCGGCCCGCGCCTTACATTACATTATTATTGCTTTAGGTCCAGCGGACTCTTCCGACCCAAATCAGGACCGGACAACCCCCGATCCGCATAAAAGATCTGCTGAAACAACCCTAGTGGTAAAACCGAAAGCTCTCCACCAGCCAGTCACTTTACAATAAAGACATCCCACGCAGGGGACGGCTGAGGCTTCACCCCAACTTATCGAACCCCCGTTTACAAAAACAAAATAGAATACAAACATCATTATACATTATCAACAAAACACATACATATAAAATGGCTACATTGCTAAATAATAACATCATAGGAAGCCCTAGTGACCACCCGGCAGAAAGCATCCAATATTCCCAAGCTGATCCAACAGACCTCATACACAAACAAGGAGTCTTGTCCCGGAAGAGTTTTCAAGAAAAAAGGTAGGAGACTGGTCTAGCGAAGAAGACGATAGTATAGCAGATTGATAGAAAAGAGCAGGAATGAGAAAGAGCAAATGAGAAAGACAGCGACAGTGGGAATTTAAAGCACTAAATTTCCAGAAAGTGGGGATACTATTTATACAGAAACCCCCGGCACCCCAACGGGGGTGGCCCGCGCCTTGAGTAGCTCCTTGAGCCTAGTACGATTCAATCAAACTTACGCCTTGACAGTATGGATCCTGAAAGTACTGCATGCCGGGCTGGTTCTGCGTGTACGTGTAACCACCAGCGCCCTCCTCTGCAGAGCTAGAGTCATCTTCGCAAAGGGTCTTTGCCAAACACATATAGAGCAACATCATCATAATCATCATCGACTACCTCCTTGCTTGTTATGACAGCATTATTATCGACTATTACATGTTAGCGCATCATTATCATAAAACATCCACGACATCATTATTATCGAATATATCATTTTATGGCATCAAGTATCTCATGTTACGACATCATAATCATCCAATATCAACTCTTACAACATCGAATATCTCATGCTGTTACATCATTATTATCGGCGATATCATGTTACGACATCAGTTTACTCGAACATCCTATGCTGTGATATCATTTATCATCTCATATTATTACATCATTATCATCGAACATTTCATGCTATGACATCATTATCATCGACTCTCTCCTGTTACAATCTCATTATCGATATATTATCCATTAGCTCATGTTATTCCACCACTATCGTCGAATATATTATGCTACAACGTCATCGATGATCTCATGTTATGACATAATTATTATTGAATATAATATGCCATCTTAATCTTATCATTCTCATCGAATATCTCATGCCATGACATCATTATCATCGAATATCTCCTGTTATGACATCAATATCATGGAATATTTCGTGCTATCTCGTCATTCTCGTAGAACATCTCATGTTATGAAATCATTATCATCGAATATAATTATCACGCTTTCGTCCAGCCTCCTCACACGCCCTTCCCAAGCAGCGCACGCACGGCACGTGCAGCTCCAGGCCAATGTTCAAAGAGGCAACGACACCGTCACACAACGTAAACACACACACACACACACACACACATACACACACATACACACACACAAACACACAGAATATCATATACAATCAGTTTTAGTTTCCTTTTGCTGAGACCTATTCCTTTTTTTTTAAAAATTAATTAATTTATTTAATAGTTCTTATATATATATTATTCTTCCAGCTCAAGAGTTGCTCAAGGTGTTGGTCGATGCAGGATTGAATTATTCTTGAGACCTCTAGCTTTAACACGAGTAATCTTTTGGTAGTTGTACTTGTTCACTAGGAATAAGTTAATTTCGAGCGAAAATTAGCTTTTTTTTCAACAGCAACTATTGGTGGTGTTGTATACCTTCATATCAAATTGCAGCTATTACAGGCAAGGTTAAATGTTAACTTGATTGTGCTGAGAGGAAAGTAACCCTAAAAATGTCTCATCATTTTGACCTCTATGTGGCCTTCAAACATTCTTCCAGCACACTCAGATCCCTACTGCTGGAAGTAGAATAATTTATTATAATAAATAGTAAGTATATACTACTACTACTACTACTACTACTACTACTACTACTACTACTACTACTACTACTACTACTGCTGTTGCTGCTGCTGCGACAACAACAACTACAACTACTACTACTAATAATAATAAAAATAAATAAATAAATAAAAATATAAATAAATAAATAAATAATTAGTCTTATAAGAATATATTAACATGATTCTATTAAGACTATAATCATAAACAGTAACTTACCGAGGCGAAGAGATAGAAGGCGATGGTTAGAACGAATGTTGTCTTCATGGCTGCTGGTTCAAGTTCCACTTGTTTTTTTCTTCCCGGAAAGGTTTTCTTCGATTCGATCAGGTGGACTGTGAACTTCAAGAATATCCCAGCCCATTATATATAGTAGTAGTAGACAAACCAAGCTATCCAGTGTCAATGTGAACCCCGTTCTCATAGAAATAAGGCGAAGGTTTTAATATTTTGCGTTGTTTTAAAATGATAATCTGGATAAAGCAAATCTTGTTTACCTTTTACGTCATGGGGTCCAGACGAGAGTGATTAAAAAAATAATAAGAAGAAAGTTTGAAATGATGATATTGCAACATATGGTAGGCATAAGAGATAAGGTAATTAGTTTTATGCAAATTTAATGACTGCATCAAACTGCATGCAGCGCATTGCTGTCACTCCGGAAAATAAAATATTCAGCAATAAGACGGGTCTTTTACGTGTCAACGAAAGGGCCGCGGTCAATGTTGGTTTCAAACCTCCCCGAAGGGGACGCGCGCCAGCCTTTCTGTGTTTACAAGCCTGGTAGATCGACCAGCAAGCCAGCAAGCTTCCACAGCGTTGAGGAGGCTGATAATTGAGGTTTATCCACGCTTTTGTATTTCGGCGTTAAAACGTGTATTTTGGAACTTAAATAAATAAATAAGTAAAGCATGCATGCATGCATACATTCATACATACCTTAAAGATCCTGAGTGCCATCGACAGAAATAACATTACATGATTATTGCTTTAGGTCCAGCAGACTCTTCCGAGCCAAATCAGGACCGGACAACCCCTGATCCGCATAAAAGGTCTGCTGTAACAACCCTAGTGGTAAAACTGAAAGCTCTTAACCAGCCAGTCACTTTACAATAAAGACCTCCCACGCAGGGGACGCTGAGGCTGTACTCTAATTTATCGAACCCCCGTTTACAAAAACAAAATAGAATACAAACATCATTATAAATTATCAACAAAACACATACATATAAAATGCCTATAGTGCTAAATAATAACGTCATAGGAAGGCCTAGCCCTGGCAGAAAGCATCCAATATTCCCAAGCTGATCCAACAGACCTCATACACAAATAAGGAGTCTTGTCCCGGAAGAGTTTTCAAGAAAAAAGGTAGGTGACTGGTCTAGCGAAGAAGAAGATAGTATAGCAGATTGATAGAACAGAGCAGGAATGAGAAAGAGCAAATGAGAAAGACAGCGACAGTGGGAATTTAAAGCATTAAATTTCCAGAAAGTGGGGATACTATTTATACTGAAACCCCCGGCACCCCAACGGGGGTCCCGCGACTGAAATACACCCAACAAGCACTAGGTCTCTTCTCCCCATACTCACTCAGGATTGTGCTCAGCTGACTGGGCGTCAGACTATGCGCCTAAAGGCTGCATGTGGGCGCCTCGGGTATTGACCAGCTCCTTGAGCAGCTCTTGAACTGAAAAACGAGTAAATAATTGTTTTTAAATACAGACATACAGACAGACAGGCATGCAAAGTACATCAAGGTGATGTTGCTATTATACCCATAAAATTATAATTATGCATTTAAAAAATAGCAATAATTATGCATAATTATATAGTATTACATGATCGGTTTAGTCGGCATCATGTTGTAGATCAGGAATCCAAATTAATGTTATTTTCGAAAATAATAATTCATAAAAACTTTCACTTATTTCAACGAGAGAGACAGGTTACTGAGATAAAAGACGAATTTGGGGTGTAGTCTGCAAATATGTCAATTTAGAACTGCCATGGGACAGTGATTATATTGATAACAAAATGCTAAGACATTCAAATGTATTCCCTCCCGTGCGCAAATACACACACAATTTGCATGCCTTTGTGTTGAAACTGTGATTTGGTCTCGCACACACACACACACACACACACACACACACGCGTGCACTCACACACACACACACACATTATGAAGGGCCAGTCTTTGACCTTCTCACTGCCCACCCCAACTGCCACTACCAACCCATACCCCTTCCGACCTTCCTCAAAATCAAAATTGTATTTATAGGGGAGGGCGGAGGGCAGTTGGGGAGAGGGGAGGGAGAAGCGGTGGGGAGAAAGGGGAAATGACTCCATTCTTTCTACAGCCCTGCATTTTGTTGGTGGTGGTGGTGATGGTGGTGGTTTCACTGGTGATTTACAATGCCAACAAGGAGGATAGACAGACGAGATTGAAAAGGAAACTCACAGGGAATTGAAAATAATTTGTTTTATTGTTGTTGTCGTCACTAATGATGTCAAATGGTCACGAAGATGATCGATAGGTCAACGAGAGATTGAAAGGATAACTCGTAGTGAAGAAAGGTGTCGAGGAAATTGTTTTGTTGTTGTCGTCACTGATGATGTAAAACGGTCACGAAGATGATCGATAGGTCAACATAAGATTGGAAAGGAAAACTCGTAGTTGAAAAAAAGTTTTGAGGAACTTGTTTTATTGTTGTCATCACTGATGATGTAAAATGGCCACAAAGATGATAGATAAACAAGAGATTGAAGAGAAACTCTTAGAGATGGACATTAAGTTTTGAGGAAATTGTTTTGCTGTTGTTTTTTTTTGTCATAGATGATTTAAAATAGTCACGGAGATGATCAATAGATAATGCGAGATTGAAAGGAAACACGTAGTGAAAGAAGATTTGAGGAAACTTCAATACTCCTGAGTAGTATACTCAAAAATCCCGAAAGTAGTTTCTGTCCTTATAAACTTGCAAGAAGGTAACAAATAAAATAAATGTTGGTGGAGACTATGGATCTGTAGAAAGCTGTGAAGTATTATGTTGATAAGAACTTGTATTCAAGACTAGAAATTAAATTATTTCAATATTTTTGCCTTGGGGGAAAGAAAGTGTCCAGTTTTAATTTGCGTACCATTTGCTGCTACATTAGCTTTGCACAAATTGTGAGAAAATATAACGGAAATCATTTATGATGTTTACATTTTTTTTTAAAGAAGTACATGTGTTGATATTTTTAAAACTTATTATTTACCTAGTTTTTGTTGGGACTGCATTACGTTTGTAACGTTTTTACCAGATATGTATCGGTGGGTTTGCATGACTTTTTTGTTTGTTTGTTTGGTGGAGGTGATACAGTGGTTTGGTTATGGAGGGTGGTGGTCAGGCTAAGGCATTTGCAAGTCAGTTATCAAATCAATCTATTGTGTAACCACGTAAATTAAATATATATATATATGGATGTGCTGGTGTATTACTCTGAGCTAGCTGCCTTGTTTTGCATTTGGGTAGCATGAGATACAACTCTATTGTTTGGTTTGCAGAGAAACTGTTGCAGTAGTGTGATTCTCACCTTGTACATGGAAATCAAATAATTGACAATGCAATAAATAATAGTGTAATGCTGGATGATGATGATGGTGATGACAACGTAGTCTTGCATAGTGCAGGTATTCACGGATAAAACCTTCTTTTCTCAAGTGCATAACACGCCCCAATCAAGTTGTGAACAGGTGTTCCGGAACTATCTAGAACTAGGTAAGGTAAAACGCAAGCAAGAGGTAAATGAGATGGGCTAGGCACTGTCCTCATTAAGCTGATCTAGAGAAAAGAGAGGTCCCAAACGTCTTCTCTACCAAACAACCAAAAGGATACAGGAACACCTTTACCTGTCTTGTTTGATTTGCAAAGAAACTGCCGAAACGAAAATAATGTTTTTGATCTCGTAAGTCCTATTATTTACAATAAGATACGTAATGAAATAATTCTGGAATTATAAGAGCCTTTTTTTCCCAATGAAATTATTTATTTGATATTTCTAAAATCAGTAATTCGACCTAGATGATTGCTGCACTTCCTACCCCCCCCCACCCCCCCTCCACTCCCCGTGGGGGTGCCGGGGGTTTCAGTATAAATAGTATCCCTGCTTTCTGGAAATTTAGTGCTTTAAATTCCCACTGTCGCTGTCGTTCTCCTTTGTTCTTCCTCATTCCTACTCTGTTCTATCAATCTACTATACTATCTTCTTCTTCTTCGCTAGACCAGTCCCTTACCCTTTTTCTTGAAAACTCTTCCGGGACAAAACACCTCAATTGTGTGTGAGGTCTGTTGGATCAGCTTGGGAATATTGGACACGTTCTGCCAGGTGGTCACTAGGGCTTCCTATGATGTTATTATTTAGCAATGTAGGCATTTTATATGTATGTGTTTTGTTCATATTTTATAATGATATTTGTATTCTATTTTGTTTTTATAAACGGGGGTTCGATAAATTAGAGAATAGCCTCAGCGTCCCCTGCGTGGAATGTCTTTATTGTAAAGTGACTGGCTGGTGGAGTGCCTTCAGTGTTACCACTAGGGATGTTTCGGCAGATCTTTTATGCTGATCGGGGATGAGTCCTCTTTCAGCGAAGTTGTGATTTTGATTTTGAGGTCCTGATTCGGCTCTTTGCAGTCCTCTGGACCCTGTTAGCAATAAAAAAAAAACCTAACTAACTAACGATTGCTGCACTTAACCTAATTGTGAGTCCATCTTTTGACAATTTTCAAATTTAGCTATAGTCTAATATGACTACGTTAGCGTCTTGCTTTTCTTTTCTTTTTTCTTTTTTTTTGTTCTTTTTGTATTTTAATTGCATCTATTTTTTATTTTTTTTGGGTGGGTGGGTGGTGTGGGGGTTTGAATGTATCGGCCATTTTATTGTAACCAGCAGTAGGCTCAGCTTTACGTCACTGATGTAGCACATTGTGTAAGATTCACTTCATTTGATTCATTCTGCACTTTGAACTGATATATAGTCTACATGGGGAAAGGCACCATATGAATTCCTATTATTATTATTATTATTATTATTATTATTATTATTATTATTATTATTATTATTATTATTATTATTATTATTATTATTATTATTATTGTCATGGCATAACATCCTTGCAAAAACACCAGGGCTACTGTATAAATAGTACCGCCACTTTGTGGAAATTTTGTGCTTTAAATTACCACTGTTTCTGTCATAATCATTTGTTCTTTTTCGTTCCTACTCTGTTCTATCAATTTACTATCTTCTTTGCTAGTCCTCCCTGTAGGGCTGGCGGAGGGGGGGGGGGGGGGTCTGTATAAATAGTATCCCAAATTTCTGTAAATTTCCTATCCTATCCTATCCCATACCTCAAAGGTCGTTGGGGCACCACAGATGATCGTTTAACCAGCGTACTCCATCTTTTGTCTGTTCTCAGCAACCCTCATGCGTGGCTTCATTCAGTGTCAAACCAGTCCATTCTCGAATGTTGTCCTCCCACCTCTTTGTCTGTCTCCCTCTTCTTCTGCCTCATTGCTCCGTGCCTTGCAGGATGGTTTTCGCAAGGCCAGATGCTCTGGTGACGTGTCCATACGATCGGAGTTTCCGTTTGTTAACCACTGTGAGCATGTCATTATGTTGTCCAATGGCTTGTGTGATGGTCTCTCGAACTTCGTCATTGGTGATGTGCTACCATGCTGGGTATAGGAAATGCCCAGAAGTCTTTTGTAGCACCGCATCTCCATGCCTTGGATTTTTCGTTGTAGATCTGATGTGAGGGTCCATGTTTCGCAAGCGTTTAGGAAGATGGAGATGACAAGGGAGCGCAGCAACCTTACCTTGGAATGTAGACTGATGGTCCTGTCTTTCCAAATGGGCTTCAACCTTGCCAGGACAGCAGTTGTTTTGCGATTCTGGAGAGGACTTCCTGTCGTCACCCATTGTCCTATACAATGGTTCCTAAATATTTGAAGCTATGCACTGTGTTGAAGGATTCGTCTTGGACTTAGATGTCCAAGTTGATGTCTTTGGTGTTGTTGGTCATTATTTAGGTCTTCTCAGCACTTATTTACATTCTATAGGCTCTGGAGGTGGTGTCAAACCTCTGTACACGCTGTTCAAGTTCTTGTTCCTCTCCAGCCAATCCATCAATGTCATCCGCAAAACGGAGGTTGGAGATTGCTCTACCCCCTATGCTGATTGTGCCTTCGTGATCTGCAAGGGTATCTGACATGATGCGGTATAGGAAGATGTTAAAGGGTGTTGGAGAGAGTAGGCATCCTTGACGCACACCGATTGTTTTTCTGAACCAGTTCCCGATGGCGCTTTTGTGGAGGACTGCACTGGTAGCCTTGTCATACAGGCTTTTGATGACTTCAATAATTTTAGGGCTGATGTTGTACACTCTCATGGTTGCCCACAGAGCTGCATGCCAGCGGTCAAGCGCTTTCTTGAAATCTACAAACACATGATATAGATATTGTTGGTGCTGTAGGTATTTCTCACAGATTATTCTGAGGTTGAAAATCTGTTCAGTGGTACTTCGCCCTGCCCTGAATCATGGTTGTTCTTCAGCTATGATTTGTTCAGCTTGGGGTTTCAACCTGTTGAGTATTATTTTGAGGAGGACCTTACTGGAAATTTAGTGCTTTAAATTCCCACTGTCCCTGCTTTCTTCTTTCTCATTCCTACTCTGTTCTATCAATCTACTGTACTATCTACTACTATTCCAAAACTCCTCATTTGTGTATGAGGTCTGTTGGGTCAGCTTGGGAATATTGGACGCTTTCTGCCAAATGGTCACTAGAGCTTCCTATCATATTATTATTTAGCAATGTAGGCATTTAATATGTATGTGTTTTGTTGATATTTTTAATGATGTCTGTATTCTATTTTGTTTTTGTAAACGAGGGTTCGATAAATTAGAGTATAGCCTTAGCTTCTCCTTCATGGGATGCCTTTATTGTAAAGTGACCGGCTGGTGGAGTGCCTTCAGTGTTACCACTAGGGTTGTTTCAACAGATCTTTTATACGGATCAGGGGTGAGTCCTCTTTCAACTAAGTTGTTGTCCTGATTCGGCTCTTTGCAGTCCGCTGGATCCTGTAAGCAATGAATAACTAACTTTTTTAAAAATGAGATATTACTATTTTTATGGCGTTGTTATTTTATTTTGTCAGTTTGTATTTTATATACACATTCCTAAAGTAATAAATACAACGAAGAGTGATTTTATATTTGCGTGGACGTGTGTGGTAAGAGTTTACATCATTCTCTCTGTCTTAGTCTTTGCCTTTCTGCTACAACTACCATGTATTTGTATTCACACTGTGTAGCAGAAACTCACCGAGTCTTAACGTTCGCCGTCCCACTCATTATGATTGAACAATAAAGTTTAACGTCACCACCCATCATTTGCGATACGGCAGACAGGATAAGCACCCCATAGGAAAAGGGGGTATAGGGGTCTAAATCCACACTGATCCACCAGAACAACCATACTGCTAAGGCAGACGGTGACAAAATAACCACTTTTTATCCTGCCCACTAGGGGATTCCAACCTGGGTCATCGGTGTGCCAGGCGAATTCATTAGCTGAGAGGTGAACGTAGTCGTCAGCTAGTCTCAGTGATATGCATTATGAATTCAGCAACTATGATATAATGTATTATGTACAGAGAAAGTGCTGGTAATTAAACAACCGGACGTCCCTGCACATGCGTCGGACTTCCTCAGAAAAGCCACGGATTCAGTTGATTGGAGGATAGGCCCTATCTGCTGCTTCTGTCTCTCACGACCTCACTCCCACACTGCATTGTACTTTCAGTGTCACGTTCCTTTATAGAGTATTAACTGGCAGAAGAGAGTCGAGGGAGAGAGAGAAAAGACGACGATGATGATATGAACTTTGAACTGATCTGTCATTAAAAAGCGCTAGGTGAATACCCTGGTGATGATGGTGATGACCATGGGGGGAAAATTGGATGAAAGAGGACAAGGTGAGGTAGACAGAGAAATGTAGTCAGAGAGGGAGGAGGGGGAGGAGGCGTAGAGATCCGTGTGAAAGAGAGGGGAGAGTGAATTGGTTGGGAATAAGATGAGTGCAAGGAAAATAGTGAGAGACAGAGAGTGAGGGAGAGAGAGAGCTGGCGATGTGGATGTGTAGGGAAAACCAGATCGAGAAAACCAGATCAGAGAAAAACAGAGAAAGATAGAGAGCAAACCAACATGGAATAGTTTAATGGAAACAACTACATGTTAAGTCGATGCTAGTTACATTTTATTAACAAATCCAAAATCTAATTCATATTTTTTTTCAACAATGAGGGAAAAAGTAAAAAAGACTGAACAAATGAATTGATCAATAATCAAGTGCCCAGCGTCTTCTAAAACATGTCATTGTTTCGTGGTAAACACTCAATTAAAAAATAATAAAACTGGGGGTGGGGGAGAAGTTTTGGAAATGGACTGTACGTGTTACAAAAAATAAAAAATATATACTGGTTTTAGAAATGGACTGTTAAAAAAGACAACAACAACAACAACAACACAATCGAGATTGTCGCTTTTAAAATGGTTCGGGAAATGGACTTGTCTGTGAGTTTAGCACCCTCGCCGACGCCATGCCGATTGATCTGAGCAATTACGCTGAGCCTTCTTGGGCTTCATCCATGCCCATTCCAGTTTCACCCATCATTCCTCCCTACTATCCTGAAACAACAACAGAAAAGTGTACACGTCACTGGAACGAGAAACAAACTTCACCTTCATCCATTCTTCCCCCTTCTCTCTCTCCTTCCTCCTCTTCCACCTCCTCCCCCCTTACCCCCCACTCCCAACAAAACAAAATAGTACTAATAACTGGTGACAAAAAAGTACCTCGGTGATAATGAGAAAGACGACTATGATGATGATGGTGATGTTGATGACGATGATGATGATGATGACAATGATGATGACTGTGGTAATGAGGGTGGTAGTGTTGAGTGTGCTGCTAAATCTACAGCTACTGCTGCTGCTGCTGATAACAATGACGACTATATAATGCTACTGTTGTTGCTGCTGCTGCTCTTGCTGACGATTATGGTGATTCCATTACTGTTGTTGCTGCTGCTGCTGCTGATGGGGACAATAAAACTGCTTCTGCTGCCGCTGAGGATTACGATAGTGATGATGAATATAATTTATGACGCTAATACTACCGCTGCTGTTGCTGAGAATAAAACTAAACTATACGTTGTTGATTGGTGCTATTGCTACTACGACTACAACTACTACAACAACTACTTCTACTACTGCTGCTGCTGCCACTACTACTACTAAGGCTGCTGCTTCTGATAATACTACTATATTATTACTACTAATAATACTACCGCTGCTGCTGTTGATGAAGATGATGATGATGGTCCTACTGCTGCTTCTGCTGCTGATGATGATGATGATGGCGACGAAGACGACAGGAGACGATAACTATACCGTACCAGAATAGGTGGGGGCGTACGCAGGTCTAGCGATGCAGCGTCTGACGAATATGCCCTGACCAAAGGTCTGTCGACGTCCCAAGACACCAAGGAGACCACCGACGTTGGTGTTGGTCTCGTACTCTGGACAGCAGGCGAAGAAGCCAAAAGTGTTGGAGCTGGTCCCGCCAATCAACTGGTTACACTGGTAATCATTGGTGCATGTGCTTGGCACGTTGAGTCCGAGGAACAAGCCTGCAATTTACATGTTTAAGTTATCGTGTTTTCTTTTGTTTTCTTAAATCAGAACCAGAGGTACGGTTGAGTGTGTGTGTCTGTGTCTGTGTGTTTTAATAAATCAGAATCAGAGGCGCCAAGCCTGCAACGCGTTTAGTAATCGTGTTGTCTTTGTTTTTTTAAATCAGAATCAAAGGTACCAAACCTGCAACGCGTTTAATAATTGTTGTGTTTTTGTTTGTTTGTTAGTTTTGTTGCTGTTTTGTGTTTTCTTTAATCTAAATCAGAGGCACCAAACCTGCAACGCGTTTAGTAACCGTGTTTTCTTTGTTTTGTTGAATCCGAATCAAAGGTACAAGCCTGCAGCGCATTTAGTAATCGTGGTTTTTTTTCGTTTTGTTTTGTTTTCAGTCAGAATCTGAGGTTCGCCCACCGCCGTAGCTCATGTGGTAGAGCGTTCGGCTGGCACCCCGATGACCCAAGTTCGAATCCCGTGATGTGTCGCGAGAGGCAAGTTCAAACCGGCACTAAGGCTACATGCCTACACGTTCAGTCTGCTTTGACCTGTGAACAATTAAGTCGCTGACTAGCAGACGACAGAAGTAAGGTTGTGTTTTGCATACGTAGGCTACAGCTTCACAAGATAAGCCGTGACGACATCCAGCTGATCCAAACACCCGCCACCCACGCATCTCGTAGTCTCGCACGATAGCTGACCAGAGCGTGAAGATAGTTAGTCTTTGTCTGAGCAGCACTGTAGAAGGACACACGTTGGAAGATCTCTCTCTATAAGACTAAGCAGGTGACGGATGAAAATCATTCATCGCAGTATAGCCAGAGCCTGACATTGTCAAGAAGGTAAATGATCAATCGTTTGTTTCGTCGCAATTATTTGATATGATTATTGGATTATGTTTGTGAAGTTTTGCCATGTTTTAGACTTGTGACTGTTAGTAAAACTTTGCTCGACCACTTGGCGATCCCGACCGGTTTCAAAACCACGAGGTAGCACCACTGACCAACGATTGTTTTTCCTATTTGTATTATTGCAGACCAGTGGCTGTACCGGAGAATGTGTATATTATTAATTACTTCTCCCTGTGTTTATTTTAGCCATGATATATGTACAGGGATTATGCTGGAGATTCCAGTGGACCACGGACTTCGAAAAACTGTTCGTCTCCTAACTATATAAGTGGAGATAATCTCACTGAGGGCTATTTCTGCCAACAGTGAGACTCTGCACAACCTTTGTAAACAAGGCATTGCAGAAAATCGTCTCATATTTTGCAGACGAGCAGGCATCTTGGTCCACGGCAGGGAACAAACTTAACAGAGAGGCAACCCTGACACGTGGCCTGCAACCTTGAGCAGCGAGAGCAGTGTGCTCCACTAGCTCACTAGTCTACTACCAAGCAGAAGAGACAACAACACCGCACATCGACGATAAAGTTAAGTGCTAGAAAAGAAGTGCACACACACACACACTGCTCTAGAAGGACTGTGCGATAGTCCACTCTTCCAGAAAAACGAACACTAGGACAGAAAGAACTAATAGCCCAATGATGAGACAGTAACAAATATCGAGAACAGTAGCTGCATAGACCCATCAAGGAGCGAACTACTCGAAGTGAAATTTGGACTGTTAAGTTAATCATAGTTATATTACGTTTTGGATATTTAAGTTAGAGTAGTGATTAGAAGATTTTGTATAGAGTAGAGGTAATAAATGTGTGATATTTACTGTTAACAAGTGGCTGGACCACCTATGTTTCATTGCCGTGTGAGAGCTAGTGTGTCAGTGAATCTTTAGACTTTTCTCCCTATCTCTGTAACCCCAGCCTTACACAGACCGGGCCAAACTTATAAATGTATTAAGATTAGTCATAGGGTGATTAACTAGCCGATGCCCGCAGACGAAAGACGAGTGGGTAATCGCAATCCATTGTGCAGAGCCCAGCAAGTATAGACCCACCGTCACATAGTGGGCGAAATAAAAAGTGGCAATTTTTCACTATCCATTTTACAGTCTGATTGCTCTTGTGGTTCAAGGTTGATTTAGAATCCTATCCCTTGTTGCCTTGGATGGTTATCCCCGTCTGCCATATCGCCAATGGTGGGTGTAGACGTTACACCTTAATGTTTATTCATTTATTGTGAGGTACAAGCGTAGTAACCTACAACGTGTACAGTTATATACTATTGATTTTCTTCAATCACAATCATAATGTGTTATTGTCTCAAGTAATGCACAGCAACAACATTTGGCTATCGGTGTACAATAAAATGTTATAGGATGGTGGCCATTTGACAATTTTACAAAAAGAGGTTAGGTAAACCACATCAGTACAAGGCTTCACTTAGCCCACACAATGGACGGTACAGGAACACTGTAATAGTCGATCGTCGTCGCTCACTCAGTCACTCTCTTACTCAGTCAAGCCATTAATAGAAGCCAATCAGTCAACAACTTACCTAGGCCTAGTAGCAGCTGTCTCTTGCCTGCAAATACATCAACAATTATTATGACAGGGGTGGTTTGTGTGTGGGGGTGTATATGCATTAGAATGTGGGTGTGTGCGCATGTACCGTGTTGTAAATCACTCTCCCCAAACTCCCTACCCCACCTATACCCCTCCTCTTCTCCCCCTTCCCCTCCCCCCCAACTTCCTCTCCAGCTCCCACCACTCGCTTTCACCCCCACGCTGTTGCTATGGTTCCCAGACCTGTGGTCATTTCACACTACAGCTGACCGCCACCTTCTTAGCCATCCGCTACCCTTCTCCACATTTCCAGCACATATGATCAGGACCATAATATTTACCTTGATTTATAAGCAGTGATGTTCACAACATAATAAACATCCCGAATCTGTCAATTAAAATAGTAAACACACAAACATAAAACATTGCATCACAATTTCGATAAAAAAAACAAAACACCAATTCTGTCAAGAACAACAACAACAACAACAATGGATAGGAAATTTGATAGGAAAATGAGTTATTAGTTCTTGTTTGTATAATAACCTACATTATGACTTTTTTTTGCATAAATGTATTCACAAGTTTCTTCATTTTGTCATCACAATGAGCGACAAACACTTCAATTACACTTTTCTTCAAATTTAAATACATTACACATATACCACTTACCAATGCCAATGCCAATGCCTATTCCACCGGTCAGCTGCTGGCACGAGGTTCTAATATCTGTCAATCAAACAATCAAGACCAAACATAGCATGATAGTAGTAGTAGTAGTAGTAGTGGTGGTGGTACGGTGCACAGGCGCTTGTATCTGGACACGTGAGCGCCTATGCTTTTGACGCGTGTTCCTCTGGGTATAAATAGATAGGGCACAGGCATAGTCACTCGCCTGTCCAGATACAAACGCTTGTGTGGTGGTAGGGGGTGCAGTAGTGCAGTGGTTTGGACACAGGCTAGCCATATTCCTTGTTAAACAACGTCCACAAGGGTTAGTTCTTGTGTGGTGGTAGGGGGCGCAGTAGTACAGTGGTTTGGACACAGGCTAGCCATGTTCCTTGTTAAGCAACGTCCACAAGGGTTAGTACAGTGGTTTGGACACAGGCTAGCCATGTTACTTGTTAAACAACGTCCACAAGGGTTAGTACAGTGGTATGGACACAGGCTAGCCATGTTCCTTGTTAAGCAACGTCCACAAGGGTTAGTACAGTGGTATGGACACAGGCTAGCCATGTTCCTTGTTAAGCAACGTCCACAAGGGTTAGTACAGTGGTATGGACACAGGCTAGCCATGTTCCTTGTTAAGCAACGTCCACAAGGGTTAGTACAGTGGTTTGGACACAGGCTAGCCATGTTACTTGTTAAACAACGTCCACAAGGGTTAGTTCTTGTGTGGTGGTAGGGGGCGCAGTAGTACAGTGGTATGGACACAGGCTAGCCATGTTCCTTGTTAAGCAACGTCCACAAGGGTTAGTACAGTGGTTTGGACACAGGCTAGCCATGTTACTTGTTAAACAACGTCCACAAGGGTTAGTTCTTGTGTGGTGGTAGGGGGCGCAGTAGTACAGTGGTTTGGACACAGGCTAGCCATGTTCCTTGTTAAGCAACGTCCACAAGGGTTAGTACAGTTGTTTGGACACAGGCTAGCCATGTTACTTGTTAAACAACGTCCACAAGGGTTAGTTCTTGGATGGGTGACCAAGCTTGGAAGGCAACCACCAAAGGACACCAATAGATTGAAACAAACGCTCGACACGCCCCAGTCCACTCAGCTAGCTGTAAATGGCTACATGGATCTGTTTACAAACGGGGAAGGTACAGCAGCGAGAGAGAGAGATAGGCGCAGCCCTCATTAAGCTGGCCTATAAAAAAGGGAGATCACAAACGATTCCATCCACAACGACCAAAAGGTTACGAGGACACCTTGTAACTTTCCTTTTTAGTAGTAGTAGAAGTAATAAGAACAACAACCACAATAATCATAATAATCATAATAATAATCATCATCATCATCATCATCATCATCATCATCATCATCATCATCATTATCCATACAAGATGATATACGACCTTTCCTTCAATAGAATTGAAAGCGCGGTGATATGCTGAGATCGCTATTATAGGTACAGAAACGTAAGTTGAATATGGACACATAGCGAGCAAATGCCATCACAACAAACTTGAGAATTAAAAGAAAACATTAAAACAATAACCTCTTGATGAAAGAACTGCAAGTAACATACAAACATACAAACACACACACGCATACGCTCGCATATACACACACACACACACAAACCAACAAGCACACACAAACTAATAGTAAAACAAAAGCAAAATAAAATGTAAAGACACGAAAATAAAATAAAATGTAATTGAAACAAAAAGAAAGAAAGAAAGAGATTTCTCTTATATAGCGCACTTACAAGCTCAGAGAGCTTCTCAAGGCGCTGGCCCGTAATATCCAGCAATCACAAAATAGTTTGCTGAAGTCAGGATTCGAACCCACGTCGCCCAAGACGCACTCACACAAGTCGTGCGCTCTGACAACTGGGCTATCCCTGCCAAAAACTAAGACAAAGTCCTACTACATGTACCAAAGACTTTAACCGCTATAGGGCAAATACTAAGCTTATGGAAGTAGTCGCCCGAAAGCGACGATGACCCCAACCTGAGTGTCAGAGGCTGTTGAAGGCATACACCTCCACACAGCCTATGCTTGATAGATCTCTGACACTCGGCCAGCGTCAAGCTAGGTCGCCTGTTGAGTAGAAACTGGCCTATTGATGCCTACACTCAAAATGAAAACACTTCGAAGTGAGAGAAAAGTGATTCAACTTACTGACGCAAACAGGAATCCTAAAGTTACCGATCCCACCGATGTTTCCGCTACCTCCGATGCCTACACCAACACCAATGCCTCCAACACCACCAATGCCAGCATTGACTCCAATACCGCCGACTCCTCCCATTCCACCCCTAGGGTCCGGGACACTGATGCACGTCATGCCGGTTCCACACTGAACCTGTAATGAAAGCGAAAACGCTGAAGTAATCTAAGCTTATCAACCATTAGGCAAATAAAGCTTTGCAATGGATAAGGAAATTGCGAGTACCACCGATAAAAAGGGCGCGTTTGATTTTGTACTTCTGCTAAGCCGCCACATGACCGGTCTAAGCCGCCACGTGATCGGGCCACATCCGTATAATCAACTGGGACATCAAAATGGACTACGTGTTCTTTCTGCGATGCGGTAAAAAGTTACCATCATAAAACAGCTGCTGAAAGTTGCTTTTTTTCCCCCCGACGTCGCCATCTGTGCCAAATAGTTCAGTGTGGGGCTATCCGGGCTAGCGCGGTTCCTCATCCGGGTCATCGCCAGATTCAACTTGATTAGTTACGCATCTACCTCGGCTAGCCCGGGCAAACAAGTGTAACTGGATGTCTTCATCAACGCTGTGCAGGAGTGCCGGAGAAACCTGAAACTGCTCATCTAAGTTGAGAGAGAGAGAGGGAGGGAGGGAGAGAGAGAGATCAGAGAGAAAGAGAGAGAGAGAGAGAGAGAGAGAGAGAGAGAGAGAGAGAAAGAGAGAGAGAGAGAGAAGCTGTGTACCCATACTTTCTACAAGGACTGACTTAAAAACGATTCTGACACCGCTTATCTTATATATGCCCTAGACGGTGGAGTGTATAAACACCACAGTCGCCCGAATCTGGATGCGATAGCGTCTCTCTATATAGCCCATCCCTCTCTGTACTATTATATCTAGTACAACAGAGGGACGCGCGCTATAGAATGGCGCAATCGCTAGCGCCTGTGATAAACACATCAGACCTACAGTTGCCGCCTTGAGTTAGATCTTGTGTTCTTGATCTTTGTACAAGTCAGTGAAACTTACGCCTTGACAGTATGGATCCTGGTAGTACTGCATGCCGGGTTGGTTCTGCATGTCATCGGCAGCGTCAGCGGCACGGCCTACGACAGGGACTGCAGCGGCAGCGGCAACGACAGGGACTGCGGCAGGGACTGCAGCGGCAGCGGCAAGGGGAGGGGCTGCAGCGGCAACGGCAACGGCAGGGAGTTGGCAAAGGGTCTTCACCAAACACATACAAAGAGCAACATCATCATAATCATCATTGACAACCTCCTTTAATGTATGACAGCATTACTATCGACTATCTCATGTTAAAAAGGTAAAGGTAAAGGTAGTCCCATAGCCTTGTGGCCGTAGGGGAGCGTGATGTTGGATATCACACTTATCTTGGGCCTGCGTAATGAGGGTGATGCCCATCTCTCTCCCTCGCTGCTTTACCTTCCCCACCCTTAAGAGAGTAGGTACTCAGTCACGGCTGAGTCAACTGGGGGCGTTGTTATTTGTCGCTTCACGTTTTGCGGTCACCCATCCAAGTGCTAACAGCACTGGATGAGGTGCTTAACTTGCGACACAGTAGCGAGTGCTCCAACCACTGCGCTATCCGACACCCCTATCTCATGTTATCGCATCATTATCATAAAAGATCCACGTCATCATTCTTATGGAATACAAGGATAAATACTTGTATCTCATTTCATGTCATCGTTATCATCGAGTATCTCATTTTACGACATCACCATCATCCAATATCAACTGTTAATCTCATCATTCTCATCGAAAATCTCATGTTGTGACATTATTACCATCGAATATAACTATCACGCTTTCGTCCAGCCTCATCGCACTCCCTTCTCAAGCTTCTCCGGCATAAGGCCGGACATTACACCCCCCTACCCTTCCTTGCAAACTATCTACTTACCCTTAATAACAAAACACAAAACCCAAGGTGCAATAATAAACAATTTATTTCAAACAAAACGCTCACTCTTTCTCACGCAATACAAGCATTCATTCTATACATTCTAGCTAAATATTTAACGACAAAAAAAATGAAATGGGGTGATTCAATGTTAAGCCTTAAACTTGAATTATGCAAGATGAAAATCACTTTAGAATAATAATGTTATCTTCTAATAGAGTCTTGGCATCATTCAATCTAATGTTTAATCAGACGAAAGTCCATCTCAAGTCATGTCGTTTCTTTATCTGACAAACCAAAATATGATGATATCTGTTCGTAGATCACACTCTTGCAAGTCACGGAGGTCGAGAGTGAGAGAAGGTAGGCGATGATGTCGCTAGGTATGTGTAACAAGCAGACCAGTTTACCCCGCATTATTTGAGCTTTGGCTTGTTTAGCAGTTGTAAAACTTAGAAGGTTACTACACACTGCGAGCTGACGCGAGCCGTTTAGTGACATCATCGCGGCCTACGGTGGTGTTTCGAACTTTATAGTCACTTAGATTGTTTCATCCAATCGGGACACAGGTAGAGTGCAGGGTGGGGAACAACTCATTGAGAAAAACTCTGAAAAGGCCGGGGTCCAGGGGCCGCCTAGGCCCCGGCGGGGTCAAGGGGCAGGGCGAAAACAGCCGAAAACGCGTTCAACACCATTTCGCCTGCTCTAAGCAAGTTGCGTTTATGTGGTCGTAAGAATCAACAAGAGCGGGCGGGGAGATGTTGCACGCATTCAGTTCTAGCGGGCCCGTTCTAGCAATGAGAAAGTAAAAGGTGGACACGGATGGGTACTTGTAATAATAGGTCTACTGGATTCGGAAACGGACAAATTTTTTTTCCTCTGAACTCTTTTTTTTCCCTCTGAAATGGATGCCGATTTCCTCTGAAATCAGCGGATCCGAGGAGAGTTCCCCACCCTGAGAGTGGTTAGGACCAGTTCTGGCTGATTCAGTCAAAGCCAAGTATAGGGGCAGTCTAGTTTGAGACGCTAAGCAGTACACAGCTACTTCCTAGGAAAAATCTCTCCACTGATAGACCAGGGTAGCAGTGCTTGTTGAATATTTGAATTCAATTAAATAGCCACAGACCTGACATTGTCGAACAGGTAAATGAACATACTTCTGGTTCATCGTGATGTATTTATATTATTGTTGAAATTAGGTTTGTGGAATTTGCTATGCATAGATTTGAATTGTTAGTCCGACTTTGCATTACCACGTGGAGAAGCCGATCACGTGTCAAGCACGACCAGGTCTGATGCCATGTTGTATACCTGATGGAACCACTGTTTTTAACCTATATGTATGCTTGCAGACCAGTGGCTATACCAGTGAATGTTTATAATATTATTAATTCCTTATGTGTATAGTTAGCCACGATTTATATTTATGTATGTATAGGAAATTAGAGTGGAGATTCCAGTGGACCACGGACTTAGCAGAATGTTCGTCGCTTATGTATAGAGATGTGGAGCTATCACTGAGGGCTACTTTGGCTTTCAGTGAGACGCTCTGCATAGACCTATTATTCAGGGTTGTGCAGAATTTTGTCTCATATGTTACAGACGAGCAGGCGGGATATCGTGAGCCCAACTCTGCAAAGAATAGAACCTAATCTACTATTCGAGTTGGCTGCCGAGGCATCTACAGCATTGAGCGCAGATAGCACACCCGTCGAACACAAGCAACGACAACACAGAGTGTCGTAGAAGCTATCTCAACGGAGCGCTTCAACTTCGAAAACAATCAGTTAAGTGCCAAGGAAACAGAGCACTAAAACTGTATAAAAAGGACCACAGTAGTCCACTCTTTATGAACGCTATTAGCCAGTGCCCTATGAAGAAAAAGTAGCTGCCTAGACTATCAGCGAGCGAACCATTCGCATTGACAATTGAACTTTTAAGTTAGATTCGTACTTCGAAGATCGTGTATAGAGTAGAAGAAATAAATGTGTGATTTTGACTGTTATCAAGTGGCTGGGCTACATAGGATTCATAGCCGTGTAAAAGCTAGTGTGACAGTGATCTTTTACCATTTCTCTATCTATCTCTGTACCCCAGCCTTAACACAGACCGAGCTAAACAAATAAATGTATTAAAGTAATTCACCGTGTGACTCACTAGCGGTCCCCATAGAATAAGACGTGAGGGTTACAGCATTCCATTGTGCAGAGCCCAGCAGCAATAAAAAAAAAACGTCACAGTATGAACTTGGTTGTTACCCCCTTGAGCTACACCACGCAGGTGAGGAATGCCATGCGAGGAACCAAATGATGACGTAGCGTGAAACAGAATGAACTGAAGGTGTGGAAAGGAGAAGATGACAGAACGCACGTGCATTTGCAAAGATGCACCGACCCCATCACACAACGTATAAACAAAAAAAAAAAAAAGAAAGAAAGATGGATTTAAGCCACAGTCAATGTTAGGTTCGTTTTGTTGAGACCTAGTGCATTTAAAAAAAAATATTTATTTAAATGTTTTTATATAGCGCTTTTCCAGCTCAAGAGTTGCTCAAGGCGTTGGTCGATGCAGGATTTAATTATTGTGAGACCTCTAGCTTTAACACGAGTAATCTTTTTGTAGTTGTACTTGTTCACTAGGAATAAGTTAATTTCGGGCGGAAAATGAGCTTTTTTCAACAGCAACTATTGGTGTTGTTGTGTACCTTCATATCAAATTGCAGCTATTACAGGCAAGGTTAAATGTTAACTTGATTGTGCTGAGGGGAAAGTAACTCTAAAAATGTCTCATCATTTTGACCTCTATGTAGCCTTCAAACATTCTTCCAACATACTGAGATCCCTACTGCTGGAAGTAGAATAATTTATTATAATAAATAATAAGTGTACAAGGGAGACCGGGGCAGATCGGGCCACGTTAATAATAACCACCTATATCGTATTAATAATAGTACTACTACTACTACTACTACTACTACTACTACTACTACTACTACTACTACTACTACTAATAATAATAATAATAATAAAAATAATAATAATAATAATAATAATACTATAACAACTACTACTATTACTACTACTACTACTACTCCTACTACTACTACTACTACTACTACTACTACTACTAAATAAATAAATAAAATAATTATAAATAAATAACAATAAGTAAATAAATAAATATAAATAAATAATTAGCCTTATAAGAATATAATAACATAATTGTAATAAGACTATAATCATAAACAGTAACTTACCATGTCGACGAGATAGAAGGCGATGGTTAGAACGAATGTTGTCTTCATGGCTGCTGGTTCAAGTTCCACTTTTTTTTTTCTTCCCGGAAACGTTTCCGTCGATTCGATCAGGTGGACTGTGAACTTCCAGAATGGCCCAGCCCATTTTATATAGTAGTGGTAGACAAACCAAGCTATCCGGTGTTAATGTGAACCCCGTTCTCATAGAAATAAGGCGAATGTTTTAATGTTTTGCGTTGTTTTGAAATGATAGTCTGGATAAAACAAATCTTGTTTACATTTTACGTCATGGGGTCCAGACGAGAGTGATTAAAAAAATAAGAAGAAGAAAGTTTGAAATGATGATATTGCAACAGATGGTTGGCATAAGAGATATGTTAATTAGTTTTATGCCAATTTCATGACTGCATCATACTGCATGCAGCGCATTGCTGTCACTCCGTAAAATAAAACATTCAGCAATAAGACGGGTCTTTTACGTGTCAACGAAAGGGCCGCAGTCAATGTTGGTTTCAAACCTCCCCGAAGGGGACGCGCGCGAGCCTTTCTGTGTTTACAAGCTTGGTAGATCGACCAGCAAGCCAGCAAGCTTCCACAGCGTTGAGGAGGCTGATAATTGAGGTTTATCCACGCTTTTGTATTTCGGCGTTAAAACGTGTATTTGGGACCTTAATAAATAAATAAATAAAGCATGCATGCATGCATACATTGATACATACTTTAAAGATCCTGAGTGCCAGCCACAGAAATAGAGCCAACATGCATACATTGATACATACTTTAAAGATCCTGAGTGCCTGCCACAGAAATACAGCCAACATGCATACATTGATACATACTTTAAAGATCCTGAGTGCCAGCCACAGAAATACAGCCAACATGCATACATTGATACATACTTTAAATATCCTGAGTGTCAGCCACAGAAATACAGCCAACATACATACATTGATACATACTTTAAAGATCCTGAGTGCCAGCCACAGAAATACAGCCACATTCATACATTGATACATACTTTAAAGATCCTGAGTGCCAGCCACAGAAATACAGCCAACAAGCATACATTCATACATACTTTAAAGATCCTGAGTGTCAGCCACAGAAATACAGCCAACATTCATACATTCATCCATACTTTAAAGATCCTGAGTGCCAGCCACAGAAATACAGCCAACATACATACATTCATACATACTTTAAAGATCCTGAGTGCCAGCCACAGAAATACAGCCAACATACATACATTCATCCATACTTTAAAGATCCTGAGTGCCAGCGACAGAAATACAGCCAACATACATACATTCATCCATACTTTAAAGATCCTGAGTGCCAGCAACTGAAATACACCCAACAAGCACTAGGTTCTTCTCCCCATACTCACAAAGGAGTGTGCTCAGCTGACTGGGCGTCAGACTATGCGCCCAAAGGATGCAAGTGGGCGCCTTGGGTATTGACCAGCTCCTTGAGCAGCTCTTGAACTGAAAAACGAGTAAATAATTTTTTAAAAAACCAAACAGACAGACAGACAGAGAGACAGGCATGCAAAGTCCATCAAAGTGATGTTGCCTATATACCAATAACATTATAATTACGCATTAAATAAATAGCATTAATTATGCATAATTATATAGTAATATAGGATCGGTTTAGTCGGCATCATTTTGTAGATCAGGAATCCAAATTAATGTTATTTTCGAAAATAATAATTCATAAAAACTTACTTATTTCATCGAGAGAGACAGGTTACTGAGATAAAAGACGAATTCGGGGTGTAGTCTGCAAATGTGTCAAATTAGAACTGACATGGGACAGTGATTATATTGATAACAAGATGGGAAGACATTCAAATGTATTTCCTGTGCACAAATACCCACACAATTTGCATACATTTGTGTTGAAACTGTGATTTGGTCTCTCTCTATGACACACACACACACACACCCACACACACACACCCACACACACACACACACACACACACACACATTATGAATGCCACTCTTTGACCTACTCACTGCCCACCCCAACTGTCACTACCAGCCCTACCCCTTCCGACCTTCCTCCAAATCCAAATTGTATTTACAGGGTATTAGGGGAGAGCGGAGGGGAGTTGGGAAGAGGGGAGGGAGAAAGCGGTGGGGAGAAAGGGGAACTGACCCCATTCTTACTACAGCCCTGCATTTTGTTGTTGTTGGTGGTGGTGATGGTGGTGTCACTGATGATTTACAATGTCAACAAGGAGGATACATAGATAGATTGAAAAGGAAACTCACATGGAATTGGAAAGAATTTGTTTTATTGTTGTTGTCGTCACTAATGATGTAAAATGGTCACGAAGATGATCAGTGGGTCAACGAGAGATTGAAAGGGAAACTCGTAGTGAAGGAAGGTGTGGAGGAAATTGTTTTGTTGTTGTCGTCACTGATGATGTCGAACGGTCACGAAGATGATCGATAGGTCAACATAAGATAGGAAACAGGCATGCTACAGGCAAAATTAAGATTTCTCTGAAATTCTGTCGAGTGGCGCAGCCACGAGTGCGCGTTCCTGCGAAGCAGGGACGCGATGCTAGGGGGGTCCGGGGGCATGCCCCCCCGGAAAATTTTTGAAAAGATGGTTAAAATCTATGCATTCTGGTGTATTCTGAGCCTTATTTTATGGGGTCAGATCAGTTGCTTTTTTGGTATTAAAATGCTGTTGTTAGCTCTCCACAGTTCAACACATAATGAATTTATTTTAAACATCAGTTAAGCCTTGTATTAATCAAACATTCCTATTGACTACAGACAAGAATGGTTTAAATACAATGACAAGACAAGGCTTTACCAATTGTATATTGTCCAAAACAGAGTTGTACCTTTACTACTTTATAGCCTAGTCAAAAGGGTAGAATAAAAAATGCATGTTTACTTTTTCTAACTAAAAGCATATTTGTGTGAGACAAGCCTCAAGAAAAACATTTAGTTGTTTTTGTTCTTGGTAGGTTTATTTCAGTAGTAGTCAGCAATCATTAAAGTAAATCAAACTGTTTATGCAACAAAATAAAAATGAACATGGGCCATTTCATGGTAATTGACATTTGGACACATTTTTTTAAAAAAAGGTCACGTTTCAGTATAAAAAAAAATTCTCATGTGGTAACTGACATGACATCAGAGGATTACAATAAACAACTTGATTGGCAAAGGAATGCTTCAAAAACAAAACAAATGATCGTAACTTGGTTTCTAATAAAATAAAAGAAAAAGCGGTGAAAAACTTCTTTATACTTCAGTTCTTAGAATGCAAAAACGCCGATTTGTAATTTAATTCGCATCGGCAGAGCGTGCAGTAGGCCTTTCCAGGCTGTTTGATTTTGCAGATGTACGTTCCGTACTCGACATCCTCGTGTTTTTTCTCAAGCCATTTCCAGAGCCATTTGTTTTTTTCTCCCTTATAAGTTTATACCAGTCTTCAAGACTGCCTTTCTCCACAATGTCATTGCGATACATTTCGAGGCGAAAGCAAGCGGAGTCTAAACGAACATATTCTTACTATGGCGGCACGGAAAAGAATGCGGAAGTCGAATATCGTGACGCGCATGCGCACTGATTAAACTGGATTCGCGGTATCTCACAGGGACTAGCCTAAGGTTGACTGGCCCACGAATGCGTTGCGCGATTTTAAAATTTGATCTCGATTTTTTTTTCAATGAAAATTTTTCACTTTCTCTGAAAAATTTTAACTTAACCCTTAGCCTGCTGACATGTTTTTCCTGCTCTGTGCTAAAGAAAATTTTGACTTACGATTAAAAACACACATGCCTTATTATATATGCCATTGTTGCTAAACTATTACACCTATATATATATAAAAGTATATAACAAATGAAAGGAAATTGAATAAAGATTCCAAAGAACAGACACAAAAAAGTGTAAGATTGTTGGTTTGTACAATTATGGGATGGAAAGTTAGGGGCATGAGCAAACAAATTCACTCTCACTCAACTGCACTCCCATTCTTGAAGTCATACGCAAAGAATTGCAGAATAGAAATAAGATTTATTACCAAAAATTATGAAAACCAAAATGGACTGTAATCAAAGCCTGATAAATACAGAAATAGTCCGTGTAAAAGGCAAATAATATTATTATAGATCTATTTTCACCTACCATCGTTTGCTAAAGATTGTAGGCGGCGATCTTCTTCTTCGTCCGAATCGACGGTAATCCCTCCCTCCAGCCTCCGTCAAATAAACATCATCACCCGCATCAAAATCTTCATCCCCACTATTATCAGCAAAGTTTTCTTTCTGAAACATTTGCGCCACCTCTTCTGCCGTGTAGATCTATGTTCTGCGTGCCATGATGGCGACGAACGAGGCAGAAAATTTCGCCAGCAACAAGTGCTTCGAGCCTTCGACAGTGGCTTTTTGTTTGAAAATTACCTCTAAAACAAAAGATTCTTCTTTCCAAAACATTACAGTTGAAGGGAAACAACTTTTGTTTCATAATCATGACCAAGGATTTATTTTATAAACGCTTTTACCTCCCTTCCGTACAACGTACGGATACATCGCATTACGATGGCGCTAGACACCCCGTGCTACGTACGTTGACAGCGCAGCCTAAAGGTTAAGCGGAAACCAAAAATGGTTGTCGCGGAAATCCGCGAAATCGCGGAAAAGTAGCATGCCTGAGGAAAGGAAAATTCATAGTTAAAAGAAAGTTTTGAGGAACTTGTTTTATTGTTGTCGTCACTGATGATGTAAAATGGCCACAAAGTTGATTGATAAACAAAAGATTGAAGAGAAACTCGTAGAGAAGGACCTTAAGTTTTGAGAAAATTGTTTTGCTGTTGTTTTTGTCATAGATGATTTAAAATAGTCACGATGATTGTCGCAAAAATATGCGTCTCTTCTATCAGCAACGGTGCATCGTTTGTTTTGTTTTTCTTGATGTTCATAATAACAATGTTTTAGGTACATTTAAATTGTCAAGGTCTGTGTTTTGACGTCGGCGTATCATACGTCACAGACCAATTGCGTCATAGTAAGAGGAAAAAAACAACAAAATCATTCTTCACTGGCGAGAGGAGGACATTGTAACTTCTCAGACACCCAACACGACATAACGAATGCAAGGCAAACCAGTCGAAAAGATCGATCAAGGAGGATACCGAGGTACCTTAGGTGCACTGCGAGTCAGCAGGAACGTACGGGTGGTCAAGTGACCATCAGTTTCATTAACTCGGAGGTCCAGTGACCAAGGTCGTCAACTGGTCGTTACGTCGGAGGAGGCCATTTGTTTTTACGAACCGTTGGGTTCAATTCTTCATGTGCCATCGTGGGTACGTGTTCAGCTAGGCTATACTAGGCTAACAGATGCCAGATAGATAGCTATATAGGTAAACATAAACAATAATAATATTCATACGCCATCGTGGGTACGTGTTCAGCTAGGCTATACTAGGCTAACACTAGTAACAGATGCCAGATAGATAGCTATATAGGTAAACATAAACAATAATAATATTCATGCGCCATCGTGGGTACGTTTTCAGCTAGGCTATACTAGGCTAACAGATGCCAGATAGATAGCTATATAGGTAAGCATAAACAATAATAATATTCATGCGCCATCGTGGGTACGTGTTCAGCTAGGCTATACTAGGCTAACAGATGCCAGATAGATAGCTATATAGGTAAACATAAACAATAATAATATTCATGCGCCATCGTGGGTACGTGTTCAGCTAGGCTATACTAGGCTAACAGATGCCAGATAGATAGCTATATAGGTAAACATAAACAATAATAACAATGTGTTTTATTCCATGTTAGTTGGTTTATTTCCGTATGAAATAAGTGTAACGTTTCCAATCATTGTTTCTATATTTTTAGCCTCAGCACATTCTAGACCGATTCTTAGATCTTTTAGACTTCATCTCACAGCGTTGATAGATATATGTTTATGTTCAGATGTAGATCTCTTGCAGAGGATCCGGTTTGTAGAGCACTTGGCAGAAGTGTTTGTTTATGTCATTGTATGTAAGGCATGAAAGTGGAAGCATGAAAGAAGGATCATCAGTCATCTCATCTATCATTCATTATCAACTATCATGTGTTATAATTATACAACATTTTTAATGCTTCGACGAACGATGAACATTACACTATATTTGTGGTTCGATATAGAAAATTCATATAAACCAATATTCATATCGTTTCAGGCGCAACAAGTGCAGGCCGGGAGTTGTGTGAAAGTCGTCGGGAGACAACAACATCAAGGTGTCCATAACATCACGGCAAAACCAACGACAAGGGAGCAATAAAAGAGAACTTTGAACAACATCAACGTCACCATCATCATTGGAAACGAGAACACTCACATCTATACTCCAGTCTCGATACTTAAGATAAGTAGTGTTGTTTTTATTTCATCATGTACAGCAGCGGGAACAACCCTGGATTATCAGTCCGGACACAAATCAATCATATTTGACTATATCATCGTTCTCATCATTCATAAACATCATCATTGAGTGAATAAGTTGATTTATATCACCATCATATTCAGAGTGTACGCATTTATGGTGCAAATGCGCGCGTGTTTCTCATCTTTGATGCTGTGACTCTGTCCTCAATTGCACACACCGCCTATTTATTAAGAACTTGGAGGCAACCGCGGCAGGTGGTGCGGCATCCTCCGGAAATCATTGCGTATTTTGGGGTAAGGGCCGCACAAGGATCCTCCCGTGCGTTGACAATGATGATCGATAGATCAACGCGAGATTGAAAGGAAACACGTATTGACAGAAAGTTTTGAGGAAACTTTAATACTGTTGAAGTAGTATACTAAATAATCCCCAAGTAGTCTTTGTTCATATAAACTTGCCAGAAAGTAACAAATAAAATAAATGTTGGTGGAGACTATGGACTGGTAGAAAGCTTCGAAGTATTATGTTGATAAGAACTTGTATTCAAGACTGTAGAAATTAGATTATTTCAATATTTTTGCCTTGGGGAAAGAAAGTGTCCAGTTTTAATTTGCGTACCATTTGCTGGTACATTAGCTTTGCACAAATTGTGAGAAAATATAACGGAAATCCTTTATGATGTTGTTGATTTTTTTAAAGAAGTATATGTGTTGATATTTTTAAAACTTATTATTTACCTAGTTTTTGTTGGGACTGCATTACGTTTGCAAGGCTTTTACCAGATATGTATCGGTGGGTTTGCATGACTTTTTTGTTTGTTTGTTTGGTGGAGGTGATACAGTGGTTTGGTTATGGAGGGTGGTAGTCAGGCTAAGGCATTTGCAAGTCTGTTATCAAATCAATCTATTGTGTAAACACGTAGATTATATATATGGATGTGCTGGCGTATTACTCTGAGCTAGCTGCCTTGTTTTGCATTTGGGTAGCATGAGATACAACTCTATTGTTTGGTTTGCAGAGAAACTGTTGCAGTAGTGTGATTCTCACCTTGTACATGTAAATCAAATCATTGACAATGCAATAAATAATAGCGTAATGCTGGATGATGATAATGATGATGATGATGATGATGATGATGATGATGATGATGATGATGATAATGATGATGATGACAACGTAGTCTTGTATAGTGCAGGCATTCACGGATAAAACCTTCTTAAATTTCTCAAGCGCATAACATGCCCCAATCCACCCCAAGTTGTGAACGGGTGTTCCGGACCTATTTAGAACTAAGTAAGGTAAAACGCAAGCAAGAGGTAGATGAGATGGGCTAGGCACTGTCCTCATTAATCTGGTCTAGAGAAAAGAGGTCCCAAACGTCTTCTCTACCAAACAACCAAAAGGATACAGGAACACCTTTACCTGTCTTGTTTGATTTGCAAAGAAACTGCCGAAACAAAATGTTTTTGATCTCGTAAGTCCTATTATTTACAATAAGATACGTAATGAAATAATTCTGGAATTATAAGAGCCTTTTTTTTTCCAAATGAAATTATTTATTTGATGTTTCTAAAATCAGTAATTCGACCTAGGTGATTGTGGCACTTCCTCCCCCCCCCCCCTCCCCTTCCGCTCCCCGTGGGGGTGCCGGGGTTTTTAGTATAAATAGTATCCCTGCTTTCTGGAAATTTAGTGCTTTAAATTCCCACTGTCGCTGCCTTTCTCTTTTGTTCTTTCTCATTCCTACTCTCTGTTCTATCAATCTACTATACTATCTTCTTCTTCGCTAGACCAGTCCCTTACCCTTTTTCTTGAAAACTCTTCCGGGACAAAACACCTCATTTGTGTGTGAGGTCTGTTGGATAAGCTTGGGAATATTGGACGCTTTCCGCCATGGGGTCACTGGGGCTTCCTACGCTGAGCTTTAACGTTCGCCAACTCGCCAATGGCCCCTAAAAATAATGTGTGGCGAGCTCGATTTGGGGTACCATTCGCCCGGCTGGCGACTTGAAAATACCGCCAGTGGTAGAGATTCTGTACCTGTACACGGACTTTTGACTTGCAATGTAAAACAAAACACGCGCCAAACGCTTCTGCAGTCAGCACCAGAGACCCGTTCCGATGCATGCTAGGAAGTTAGGTAACGCTAGCAAAGCGAGGGATTTCGAAGTAAAAATAGCCTTTTCTCGCGAGACTTTCTTCTTTACATCGCCGCGAAACGCTACTGCCCTGCGAGATCCTAGCCTTCTTGCTTCCTTGCGTGTATCGGAACGAGTCTCTGACTTCCTTGATGAGTCACGCGAGACTTGCCGTACTTTCGATATTCCCCATTCTCAGTCTTTTGTCAATCTCGAACGATGTGGCGCTTTTTAAGCGGTGTCTCGGAGCCTCCAGCAAAAAAAATAAAGTCCGAATAAGAAAAAAAAACAGCTGAAGAAGGCACACCCAAGCTCCTTCAAGTTTTGGAACATTGAGGAGGAGGATGTCGATGATAAATAAATTATACAGTGCTTGTTTTAAAAAATGAAACAGTGTTGTTGAAATTTATCTTGTTTATTACCTGCAATAGTTATACAGTTTTAAAAAAAATGACCGTGCTTTCAATCAAGGGGTCTGGCAACCTGAGAAATATTTTGGCAACTTCAACTTCCCAGGTTAGGAGCCCGGCTGGCTCCTTAGCCTGGCTTGCTAAATCTCAGCCCTGTGTACGATGTTATTATTTGGCAATGTAGGCAATTTATTATTTATTTATTTATTTAATTTAAAGTCTATTCACATTTGTGATATTAGACAACATATTGAATTATAAACAAAATGCATTTAACAAAACATATGATGATTATTATTTTTAAATAATAACATTAATAATGTTTTATAAAAAAAATTAACACACACACACACCCACACACACACACCCACACACCCACACAACATTAAAAAAATAGAAAAGGTCTATTTTGCATATTTGACTTCATACAATGAGTCATAATTTGCTGTGATGAGGTTATGATCAAGTTATCAATATAATTGCTGTTGTTATTGTAATTATTATGATTATTATGATTATTATGATTATTATTATTATTATTATTATTATTATTATTATTATTATTATTATTATTATTATTATTTTTATTATTATTATTATTATTATTACCACCATTACTATTATTATTATTATTATTATTATTAGTATTATTATTATCATGGAAAAAGAAGTAAAAATTCAAAACAAGAACCCCCTCCCCACCCCCCACAAAAAAAATAATAATAATAAATCTTCCGAATATAAAGAATTTAACAAAATAATTTAAAGGATGTCATGCACCGGAGCCTTTTGAGAATACAAGCGCATGCTTATATCGATTTTTTTTAAAAAGTTTCTTATAATAAATGACCTACTGGAGAATATAATAACGCTTTAGATATTTCTACGAATGATTTTAAGTCTAAATCTTGGGTATTGCTCAAAGCAATGTATTTGTTTGGTAAGTATCTTTTTATGTCATTGCATTGTACTAGCAAATGTTGAATTGTTAAATTTTCATTACAAATGCAAGTTATGTTTTTGCTAAATTTTGTTTTCCAGGAATTTAAATATAATCTATATGCTAAACTATAGATCTGTCTAGAGACCCCTAACATGCTAGTCAAACATGATGTTGTTTGTTTTTCCTTAATATTTTTTGTAATTATACAGTAAATTTCTTTAATTGACAATCCGATATCAATTTTTATGGCATTGACATTAGTTGCTCCTCGTTTTGCTGCTCTGTCTGCTAGATCATTATGTAAGATGCCACAATGTGAAGGCATCCAGCACATATTTATATGTATTCCTCTGTTTTTTATAGAATGAATCAGGTATTTTATTTCAAATATGATATCACCTCTATCATTATTTTTATCAGAGTTTAACGCATACAACACCGATTGTGAATCAACACATATGAGAAGACCATATAAGTCTAGCGGTATATTACTCAATGTATAAAGAGACATTAATACAGCAACTAGCTCTGCTGTAAAAATTGAGTGATTTTTGCCTAAATAATAAGACTTTGTGATTTTGAGATCAGGTATTACAAACCCTGCTCCAGCATCACCAGTATCAATTACAGACCCATCGGTGTAAACTTTTAGATGGCTATAAAAATTTTCATTTATATGTTCTCGGGCTTCTGTAGCAATTAATTGCCGATTTTCATCCTTCTTAAGGTTTGTATATTGTATATCACATTTTGCCTTTTTCATTTCCCAGGGTGGAAAAAGGGCGTTAGTTAATTTTGGGGCAACGTCTTTTGGATTAATATTTGCTGCCTTAAAAATATCTTGAGTGTACGTAAATATTGTTTGTAGGGATGTTATATGTCTTGCTCTCTTTGGAAAATCAGTGTCTGATTTAAGAGTTATATCTTCAGATACATTATTTTCAACTGCTTGACTTCTAATTAAATACTTAGCACATGCCATTTTCCTATATTGTTCTAACGATGTAATGCCTACAGCTGAATAGACGTCTGCAGTTTTGGTAAAGGTTGGTACACCGATAGCAACTTTCAGAGCCTTACTATCTAAACTTTGTAATTTCTTCAAATAAGATTTATGTGCTGAGAAGAAAGCTTCTTGACCAAATAATAATTTGGATCTCACAAGTGTGCACGCTAAGTGAACCAGTGTTCTTGTGTCTTGCCCCCATGGTTTTCTACTTATTACCTTTAAAAGATAAAAACTTTTAATTGCTTTCTGTAATAAGTAGTTTATGTGCCGTTTCCAGTTTAATTTACGAGTTAAATAAACACCTAAAAATTTTACTTCCTCAATATAATTAAGTTCTTGTTCTTCTATATAAAATTTAGGAAGAATTCTCGGATTCTGACCAATATTGAATAGTATCATGTTTGTCTTTTCAATGGAAAGTTCAAGACCATTTATTGACATAAAAAGGCAAATGGTATTTAATTCTGTTTGATATATTTTTTGTATGTGTTTTATTTCGTATAAGGATGTTCTTTTTCTTAATGATACGTTAGCCCATACTGCAATATCATCTGCATATTCAACAAGAGTTATACTGTTATTAATATGTTTTGGAAGATCATGAATGAGAATATTAAAAAGAATTGGTGATAAAATTGAACCTTGTGGAATTCCCATGTTTGTGACATGTTTACGCGAATATGAATTTCCAACTTTAACAACCAAATTTCTTCCTGAAAGGAATGATTTAATATAATTATATATATACCCTGATAAGCCAATGTTTTTTAATTTGTATAATAGTCTTTTGTGCCACACACAATCATATGCTTTTCGAATGTCAAAAAATGTAGCTAACACGCCTTTCCTTTTTGCAAACTGCCTTTTTATATTTGTAGTAAGTTTCACAATATGATCAACTACAGATCTACCTTTTTGAAAACCAGCTTGATTAACAGGTATAATATTATTTTTTCCACAATAATATAATAGTCTATTTAGAAGAATCCTCTCCATTAATTTACTGACATGAGACGTTAAAGCTATGGGTCTGTAGCTAGTTATTTCTCTACGTGATTTTCCTTTCTTTAAAATCGGTATTATTATTGAAGTTTTCCAAACACTTGGTATATTACCAAATTCCCAACATTTTTGAATAATAGTGTGTAAATAATTTATCCATGATTCTGGAAAATGTTGAAGAAGTGTATATGAAATTCCATCACATCCTACAGCAGATTTTTTGTTACCAAAACTGTTTAATGCCTCTTTTAATTCTAATACAGAAATGTTTGCATTAATTACATTATTATGGTTAATATTATTTGCAGGATCATTATATGCATCAGTTTTTTCAATATTTTCTCTAGATTTTATAACTTCATCTTTTAAACTAGATGTATTACTAGCATTTGAAAATAATTTAGCAAATTCTTCTGCTTTGTCTTTGGAAGATATGAATTCTTTATTTTCAACTTTAATTGGGTATTGTGGGATTTGGAATCCCTTTTTCATTTGCGAGACTTTATTCCAAATTTTGGATGTATTACTCTCTGATATTTGTTCACTACAAAATTTTGTCCAATAATATTGTTTTGCTGACGCAATAATTTTATTGCAGGCTATTTTTGATCTTTTCATATTATAAAAAGTTTCTTCTGACCTGCTTTTACACCATTTTGTATATGCTGCTTTCTTATTTTTAACTGCCCTATCACATTCTTCATTCCACCATATATTTCCTTTATGTTTATTATTGGTATGTTTCTTTATCGTAGGAATTGAAGATTTAGCAGCATATATAATTGTTTCATTAAAATTCATAACAATGTTCTCCATATCGCAGTTTATAAAATCAATGTTAGAACTCGATAAAAGTGATTGAAACTTTTCCCAGTCAGCACGATCATATGCAAATTTTGGAACTTCATCTTCCTCCTGTTCTACTACAGGTGTTTCATTTAAATTGATTATGATAGGAAAATGATCACTACCCAATGAGTCTTGTTCTATATCCCAATTACACTCATCAGTCAATTCTGGTGAAATTAATGATAAATCAATTGCATATGCATTTTGATTAAAACTGTCCGGAACTCTTGTGGGTCTTCCATCATTCAACAAAACAAAATTGGAATTTACAATATTATCTGTAAACTTTATATTGGTGTTGTGATCACAATCTCTGTCCCATAATGGAGAATGAGAGTTGAAATCTCCTGTTATAATCCAATGTTCCTTATTGGTAATATTAATCAACCAATCACAGTTTGCTTCCTTAGTTCCTTGTGGAAGGTACACACATAAAATATTAATATGATGATGATCATTTATTCTGACTTTTATTGCAGATGAAAAAGTATTGTTATCCTCGGTAGGCACTGGAGACTTACATGGAGCATATTCCAAATCATTCCTAATATATATTGCAGTTTGAACTTTTGAAGTAGGTTTAATAAAAGGCGTCACTGGTGGGTAATAATATCCTGTAATTTTTGGTAGTTTATTTCTATTTACTTTTAAAGATTGAATAGATAATACATGATAGGCATTTTTAACTAAATGCTGACTAAGATAACTTATATTAGTATTTATAGACCTACAATTCCATTGCATTATACTGAAACCATTTTCCATTATCAATATGTCTAATAAATTGAGAAAGAGATATTATGGAAAGAAACATTTTTTCCAATGTAATGAAACTGAGTTGAGTACATATTCTGATCCACTCATAACTCTATTTCAATAGTCATTGCAGAGACGATGTGCAGTTTACTGGAAAACTCTACACAAACTATTTGACAGAACCTCCAATCCTTTTGCATTTGGATGAATACAATCCCTGTACAATGATCTGATTGTTGCTCCAGTTTTTGTGAGAAATCCCTTAGTATTATCAAGAAATCTTGCTTCTTGCTTTTGACAGGCCATTCTCAGTGCAGCGTTTGAAGCATCAGCCTTTTTTCGCAGAGCACCTCTCGGAGGTATTATAGAGGAACAATACACCTTTGCATTTGGAAAACCTTTTTTTGCTTTGTCAATGACTTTAATCCAATGCTTCATTCCAATGTTTGTTAGACAGTTTAGAATTGTCAACTCCAACATGAAGAACAACCTGTTCTACTGCCGCCTTCTTTTCCAGAGTGTCAATCCAGCATTCCACATCTTCAAGCGTGAGACCAGAAATACATATGATTTGGTGTTTCATGCTCTTGTCTACCAGACCAACTTTCTCTGGTTTCAGCCCCCTGATCGTAGAGTCGCCTATGATGAGCCTTGTAGTGTCTTGAAATACATTGCAGCACTGCAGACTTTCTGATGATGTGATATTTACTTTTTGAGAAATGTATTCTGATATTTGATTTTCATTATTTATTTCATTGATGTGACAATTGTGAAAGGCTTTCTGAAGCTGTATTTTTGTGTCATCTTTCAAATCCATGTTTTCAACTTTTGCAGTTTTGTACGTTTCTTTGTACAAATCCTCCAACTTCAGTTTTGAGTCATGAAAATTGATGTTGAGTATTGGAATTACTGTTGTTTGAACAAACTGATCAAAAGATGGTGGATGAAATGGAACTTTTGAAGCAACTGACGCATAAGACTCTTTATTTGCCCTTGGACCAGAAGATTTTGAAACCATATCAATTGCCTCTTTCAAGCTCATGTACCTTTTTGACTTTTCTTTTTGTGCATTTCTGTACAGGATTTTCTTATCACAGCCGTGATAAGCAGCAGAGTGCAGTCCACTACAGTTGACGCAGTGTGGAACACTTGCTTTACATGCTTTTCTCTCATGATAATCACCACATCTGCAGCATCTCTGTTTTGCAGTGCAGTCTTTCCGAGTATGGTTCAAACGTTGACATTTTGTAAACCTCACTACAGGAGGGCAGTATGGAAACACTTGACATTCCTTGTCTCCAATCCTCAGTGTTTCTGGCAAAATGTCTGTAGCAAAAACAATTCTTGTGATCTGTTTCTGGGATTTCTTTGATTTGAAGAAGGTGAATTTTATAATTTGTTTGTTGTTCCTTAGAGCATGTGAGTCAAAACGTCCAAACACAATTCCTTCAGTTTTAACTGTGGGAATGTAACATATAACATTTGCACCTCCTAGATTCTTTATTTCTAAAAGTTTCTTTTGCTGGTTTCTCGAAACACACTCGACAAAAAGGTCACCTGATTTTAAAGTTTTGAGGTTCAATACACTTCCTACTATGCCAACAAATGGGAAAGTTGTTGTTGGTTTTAATTTTCGTAACAATACAGAGCCAGTTTTTTGGTCTTTGATTATAACCTGATGTTTATCAGGTCATTTTGGATATGTTATGGTTATTTCTTTCTGTGGTGTTGTAACAATATACTCTGTATCAGTTTCTTGTATTTGATGTTGAGTGTCAATATTATACTTTTTATGGAAATTTTGCATCTTTTACCACCATCTTAATAGTTTTCAATAAACATACTTAATTTTGTTTTTTTGTTTTTCATACGCCTGTGTTACGTCATACCTTGTGGTATGTCTTTCGTCATCATTAATGTTCTTAAAAGCGCGTGACCCGAATTTCCACAAATGACGTAATTCCTCTCAGTATGTCAACCCTAGATTTTTACCGCGTGCGTGCATTCCGCGACGAGGATCGGAATAGAAAATAATAGAAACCATTCATATTAGTGACAGCGCCACACAAACGTAAGTAAAAACCAATCAGTTTAAAAGAAAATGAAACCAAAAAAACTGAAAATAAAACCTTCCAGTCTAAAAATTTGACAGAGGAAAACTTGTTTCTGAATGTTCATGTGTTCTAGAACACCAAACTGATCCTTCAGTTGATCCGCAAGCTCAGAGCTCAAAACAACAAAAGAAATTGGTACTCATCCTAAACGGAAAACACTCTTTCAGATGATTTTTAAGTCCAAGCTTCCTTCGTTGATATTTTCACCAACACAAAACCTGTTTGTTTTTATAATCAAAGCAGGCATTTGACTCCTTTTTCAGAGCTCTGGTTGTGATGAACCTTTCACGTTCAAGACCGGAAGTCACACCTAGGCAAAAACAAAATAGAATACAAACATCATTTTAAAATATCAACAAAACACATGCATGCATAGGCAATTTATATGCATGTGTTTTGTTGATATTTTAAAATGATGTTTGTATTCTATTTTGTTTTTATAAACGGGTGTTCGATAAATTAGAGAATAGCCTTAGCGTCCCCTGGAATGTCTTTATTGTAAAGTGACTGGCTGGTGGAGTGCCTTCAGTGTTACACTAGGGATGTTTCGGCAGATCTTTTATGCGGATGGGAGGTGAGTCCTCTTTCAGCGAAGTTGTGATTTTGATTTTGAGGTCCTGATTCGGCTCTTTGCAGTCCTCTAGATCCTGTTAGCAATGATAAACTAACTAACTAACGATTGCTGCACTTAACCTAACTTTGAGTCCATCTTTTGACAATTTTCAAATTTAGCTAGTCTAATATGACTACGTTAGCGTCTTGCTTTTCTTTTTTTTAATTTTTTTTCTCTTTTTGTATTTTAATTGCATCTATTTTTGTTTTTTTTTTGGGTGGGTGGGTGGGTGGGTGGGGTGGGGGTTTGAATGTATCGGTCATTTTATTGTAACCAGCAGTAGGCTCAGCTTTACGTCACTGATGTAGCACATTGTGTAAGATTCACTTCATTTGATTCATTCTGCACTTTGAACTGATATATAGTCTACATGGGGAAAGGGGGGATTTGTTTTTTCCAACTTAGTTCCAGTCATTCGCCGAAAAAGGCAATTACCGAAGTCGAGCGAAGCTCTCCGAGTCCAGCGAAGTGATCCGATGTTTTACGAACGAATGCTGGCAGGACTACGTGAAACCACAGGCTGGGAAGTCTCGTCTTTCGTAGGCCTCAATTACATACTATATAATTATTATACAACGTCACAAGTTTATCAACTAACTTGTGACAACGTACGTATGTAGGAGGCCCACGAGTTTACAAAGACGAAAGAAAAGACTTCAGAGCCTGTGGTGAAACATCCGTGCATAAAAAATGCCGCTGTTGTTTCTCGATCTAATTCTATTTCGATCTGCACAGCTTCAAGCTGTAAGTCAAGTCGAGATTCGCATTTTGAAGCAGTTAGTATTATTATTATTTTATGATGATTAATATACTTACAAAATTAGTAATAAAGAGTAAAAGTAATAAATAACACATAATGCACACATACAACGATTTCACATCTATATCAACAATAAAACCATGACAAAACTTCAAAGCGCTATGGATACGTTGATGTCCCTTCAGCACAACAAGGCAAAGCAAGTTTATAATGGTCTTAAAAAACTGACATTTTTATTGCAAGCACCAAAGCAATTATTTATTTAACAATTTGTTTTTACTGATACAGTAAATTTGTTATATGTATTTCAATGTTATGTATTTTAATGAGAAACACTTATTTAAAAAATGTTGCTTGGCAGGCGGAAATTTTCCTAAATCATCTGAAAACTTTGGTAAATCTATAAGAAAAAAATAACCAGTATTGAGTAACACCATCTGAATATTTCGGGTTACACCTAACGTCAGCAAAAACAAACAAAACGTCACTGACCATATTTACACCATTGAGCACGCACAGCAGCACACTATTCTTTTCTTTTTTTAAAAGTAGGAATAATAATAATAATAATAATAATAATAATAATAATAATAATAATAATAATAATAATAGATTTAACTAAATAGCTATACTACTACTATTATTACTACTACTACTACTACTACTACTACTACTACTACTACTACTACTACTACTACTACTAGCGAAGTTGTGGTCTTGATTTTGTGGTCCTGATTCGGCTCTTTGCAGTCCGCTGGACCCTGTAAGCAATGAATAACCAACTATTAATTTAACTCTGATCTCGAGTTATTTTTAAAAAAAAATCGCTTAGCCTACTCGTCCTTCTCCGGAAATTTAAAAATTCAAATATTATAAAGTATAGGCCTAAATAGTATTAATTAGAATAGATATAGTTTATACATTTATTTACGTATAAAACAAACAATACAGGTCTAATAATTATATTCAGCTAGTGAGCTTCTTCGCTGCACGAAGACTGACTTATAATATATAATGTAGATTAAGCCTAAGGCTATGTATACTGTATAACAGTGTCTACTTGGTTCTAGGCAGGAAATGGGGAATTCTATTATTAGCCTACTGCTGAGAACTAACAAAATGCAAATCAAGGAACGCAACTATTAAATATGGTCGATAATAACAAAGTATACCGTTGCGAAATGCTAATCTGTGTAAATCGAACAGAATTAGAAGCAACAGCGATCATTTTTAATGTCACCTAGTCGTAGTCATGCAAGCATCATTTCGTAACACATCGGAGAGCTTCGTTCGACTTCGGTGATTGCCTTTTTGGGCGAATGACTGGAACTAGGTTGGAAAAAACAAGTTTGCATCCGGGACAGAGAAAATACAGTCAAATTCAAAGTTTGAAGAAAGTTCGACCTATTTCGTCGCCCATAGGAGACGAACTAGGTCAACTTTTTAGACGGATCGGAAAGAGCCAATTTTGCATTAGATTCTTACATTTTTAGAAGAAGTTTGCGTTCTTTCCGTCAAAAAAAAAAACACTTTCCGATTCCTACATTCTTAAATAAACCCAGTTGTGATGTATTGCAAATATGTGTGTGTGTGTGTGTGTGTGTGGGGGGGGGGGGGGGTGATAGAGAGAGACCAAATCACAGTTTCAACAGAAAGGTATGCAAATTGTGTGGGTATTTGCGCACAGGGAATACATTTGAATGTCTTCCCATCTTGTAATCAATATAATCACTGTCCCATGGCAGTTCTCAATTGACATATTTGCAGACTACACCCCAAATTCGTCTTTTATCTCAGTAACCTGTCTCTCTCGTTGAAATAAGTGAGATTTTATGAATTATTATTTTCGAAAATAACATTTGGATTCCTGATCTACAAAATGATGCCGTCTAAACCGTTCCTGTAATACTATATAATTATGCGTAATTAATGCTATTTTTTTAATGCGTAATTATAATTTTATTGGTATAATGGCAACATCACTTTGATGGACTTTGCATGCCTGTCTCTCTGTCTGTCTGTCTGTCTGTCTGTTTTTTTTTTTTTAATTTATTTACTCGTTTTTCAGTTAAAGTCACAAATACACGTTTTAACGCCGAAATACAAAAGCGTGGATAAACCTCAATTATCAGCCTCCTCAACGCTGTGGAAGCTTGCTGGCTTGCTGGTCGATCTACCAAGCTTGTAAACACAGAAAGGCTCGCGCGCGACCCTTCGGGGAGGTTTGAAACCACAGGCGCTTGTATCTGGACACGCGAGCGCCTAAGCCTGTGACGCGTCTCCCTTTGGTTATCTATAATAGTATTATAGATAACCAAAGGGAGACGCGTCACAGGCATAGGCGCTCGCGTGTCCAGAAACAAGCGCCTGTGTTTGAAACCAACATTGACCGCGGCCCTTTCGTTGACACGTAAAAGACCCGTCTTGTTGCTGAATATTTTATTTTTCGGAGTGACAGCAATATGCGCTGCATGCAGTATGATGCAGTCATTAAATTTGCATGAAACTAATTAACTTATCTCTTATGCCAACCATCTGTTGCAATATCATCATTTCAAACTTTCTTTTTCTTTTTTTTTTTAATCACTCTCGTCTGGACCCCATGACGTAAAAGGTAAACAAGATTTGTTTTATCCAGACTATCATTTTAAAACAACGCAAAACATTAAAACATTCGCCTTATTTCTATGAGAACGGGGTTCACATTAACACCGGATAGCTTGGTTTGTCTACCACTACTATATAAAATGGGCTGGGCCATTCTTGAAGTTCACAGTCCACCTGATCGAATCGACGGAAACGTTTCCGGGAAGAAAAAAAAAAGTGGAACTTGAACCAGCAGCCATGAAGACAACATTCGTTCTAACCATCGCCTTCTATCTCGTCGGCTTGGTAAGTTACTGTTTATGATTATAGTCTTATTACAATTATGTTATTATATTCTTATAAGGCTAATTATTTATTTATATCAATGTATTTACTTATTTTTATTTATTTATTTTTTTAGTAGTAGTAGTAGTAGTAGTAGTAGTAGTAGTAGTAGTAGTAGTAGTAGTAGTAGTAGTAGTTGTTGTTATAGTATTAGTATTATTATTACTATTATTAACACGATATAGGTGGTTATTATTAAGGTGGCCCGATCTGCCCCATGTCCCGACCTGCCCCGGTTTCCCTTATACACTTATTATTTATTATAATAAATTACTCTACTTCCAGCAGTAGGGATCTCAGTGTGTTGGAAGAATGTTTGAAGGCCACAGAGAGGTCAAAATGATGAGACATTTTTAGAGTTACTTTCCCCTCAGCACAATCAAGTTAACATTTAACGTTGCCTGTAATAGTTGCAATTTGATATGAAGGTACACAACAACACCAATAGTTGCTGTTGAAAAAAGCTCATTTACCGCCCGAAATTAACTTATTCCTAGTGAACAAGTACAACTACAAAAAGATTACTCGTGTTAAAGCTAGAGGTCTCACAATAATTAAATCCTGCATCGACCAGCGCCTTGAGCAACTCTTGGAAAAGCGCTATATAAAAACATTGAAATAAATTGTTTTTAAATGCACTAGGTCTCAGCAAAACGAACCTAAAATTGACTGTCTTAAATCAAACTTTTTATTTATTTATTTTTTGGGGGGGTGTCTACGTTGTGTGATGGTGTCGGTGCATCTTTGGAAATGCAGTGGCGTGCGCAGCTTGAGAAGGGAGTGCGATGAGGCTGGACGAAAGCGTGATAGTTATATTCGATGGTAATGATGTCACAACATGAGGCGTTCGATGAGAATGATGAGATTAACAGTTGATATTGGCTGATGGTGATGTCGTAACATGAAATACTCAATGATAACGATGACATGAAATGAGATACAAGTATTTATCCTTGTATTCCATAATAATGATGACGTGGATCTTTTATGATAATGATGCGATAACATGAGATAGGGGTGTCGGATAGCGCAGTGGTTGGAGCATTCGCTACTGTGTCGCAAGTTAAGCACCTCATCCAGTGCTGTTAGCACTTGGATTACATTACATTACATTATTATTGCTTTAGGTCCAGCGGACTCTTCCGAGCCAAATCAGGACCGGACAAACCCTGATCCGCATAAAAGATCTGCTGAAACAACCCTAGTGGTAAAACCGAAAGCTCTCCACCAGCCAGTCACTTTACAATAAAGACATCCCATGCAGGAGACGGCTGAGGCTTCACCCCAACTTATCGAACCCCCGTTTACAAAATCAAAATAGAATACAAACATCATTATAAATTATCAACAAAACACATACATATAAAATGCATACATTGCTAAATAATAACATCATAGGCAGCCCTAGTGACCACCTGGCAGAAAGCGTCCAATATTCCCAAGCTGATCCAACAGACCTCATACACAAATAAGGAGTCTTGCCCCGGAAGAGTTTTCAAGAAAAAAGGCAGGAGACTGGTCCAGCGAAGAAGACGATAGTATAGCAGATTGATAAAAAAGAGCAGGAATGAGAAAGAGCAAATGAGAAAGACAGCGACAGTGGGAATTTAAAGGACTAAATTTCCAGAAAGTGGGGATACTATTTATACTGAAACCCCCGGCACCCCAACGAGGGTAGCACTTGGATAGGTGACCGCAAAACGTGAAGCGACAAATAACAACGCCCCCAGTTGACTCAACTGTGACTAAATACCTACTCTCTTAAGGGTGAGGAAGGTAAAGCAGCGAGGGAGAGAGATGGGCATCACCCTCATTACGCTGGCCCAAGATAAGTGTGATCTCCAACATCACGCTCCCCTACGGCCACAAGGCTATGGGACTACCTGTTACACTCATTTGATGTTGGTGTTTTTCTATCAGTATTTGATTCAGCCCCAATGCTTGAATCCCCCTGATAAAGTGTAACTCAGATTCGTTTATCCACGCAACCCGTTCAATCCAACAACAAGGCCCGGAGTCGACGTATGAAGTTTTTAAACTTTATTCAGCGTTCATCAACAACTGCATACAATCGCCTTTTCAATCTCAACTTTTTCAACAACACTCAGAGCATCGAATATATAGTTTTTCTCTACTCCAGAACACGGTAGAACGATCGAGTATGACGCAATTATAACCAATCACAAATACATTCGTCACTGTCTTACGTCATACAACATTCTTTTCAGTCCAAGAATTTTCTCAGCTTTCTACATTTATCGCGAAGTTTCGATCAATAGTAAACAAGCAGATCTAGAGAATTTTCCAATAATATGGACTAACGAAAATTATCAACGTTATACAAAGATTCTTCTAACAACAATGCAAACCCAAATCAAAGGTAAATACACTATATTATTGAATACTTTGCAAAGCGAAACGATTAGATCTATCGTGCGCGTTTCAGACATATTATCGTTCGCGTTTCAACGTAACATTACCTTTACCTTTTAGGCTAGTCCCAGTAATGAAATAAATCGCCAAATAAGCAACTAATTCCTATAAAAATGCTATGCAGTAAAAAATATTCTTTAAGCAATGCGGAAATACCTATAAAAAGTCCCAGTAAAAAAAAAGGGGTCTGAAACAGGATTTTTGGTGTTTATGTTTTTTACACTTCAAAACGTCAAAGGGAGATTACTTAAAATAAACGTTTAATTAAAAACCATATAATGTTGCATGTCAAATGAAAGCTCTTGACATATACAGTCCGAAAATCTGTTTAAACCCTTTCTGTGTCAATTTTAGTTCTGACTGTGGATTAAAATTTGATTAACATAGGGGTATAAATGCGAAATTCTGATGATCGTAAAAATCTTGATCTTGATCTTAATTGTAAAAGTCGACTTCTATCTAATCCACAAGAGAAAAAAGATTAGTTAAACGGAAGACGCACGAAATAAAGAAAAACTAAAATAACCATCAATTGATTAGTTTTCCAGTAGAATATAAAAGTGGTCTACCATACTCGCTCCCAAAATCTGACTCGTCATTCAGCTGAACCACAGGGTTTGTGCAGCTGACTCCAGGGCATTCTCCACAAGCTGTGGTGCACGTAAGTCCGTGTTTTCCGCAGCTGCATCTGCCAGTGGAGCAGTCTTTCTTGCAGCAGCAGCGGATAACATTCAAAATATAATCGGGAGCAGCTGGCTTATAAGTTGTGATTGGAAGTAGCCGGCCCTCCTGTAACTTCCACCCCCAATCCACTGGTGATAGACCATGGTCTCTGTCTAGACTCAGCTACTCCTGGACTTGGTAGAATGTTCTGTAGGAATGGAATTCAGCTGCTGCTGCTGCTGTTGGGGGGAGCACTTTAGCTTGGATTTGTGTATGGCTTGCTGACACTTTTTGCTGATATTTGACAACCCGCAGTTTGGTCAAGGTATCACAACGTTTTCCACTGTACAGGTGAACAAATACCCTCTCACCAGCCGCTGCAACAGCATCATGACTTGACATCCTATCATTGAATACTCTAGCCTCATCCAGGAGCTCTCATGAATCAAGCTTCTTGACTGTGAGTGATTTTGAGATGTTGAAGGGATGAGATGTCGTGTCGCATCCATAGAATGCATGGGCAAAAAGAATGTTATTACAGACTGTTGTTCCAAGTAGCTTCAGATCTGCCTTTATGTCCCACAACTTGGTCTTCTTGTAGGAACGTGTTGCAAAGAAGACATCATGCATTGTTGGTTCCACATGGTTCAGAAGTAGAACTAGCAAGTCAGTGTCTACTCCGACAACAACAGTGGCCGATTCTTTTGCAGACGCTAGAGCTTTGGCGACAATTATATTATACAGTCTGCATCTCCCTTTGCATGGAAAGTGACAAAATTTTTTCCCTCGAATGCTTCAGCTAAAAGATGAATAAATTTGCTGTTTGTTTTCGCAGTTGGCCAAGAACATTTACTTCTCTCGCAAAGGATCATGCCAGGATCAAAGGCTACATGTCTCCCAGCCATGCCTTTGCTTCTTCGAAGGTGGGCAACATCTTGGGTACTTGGGCCATCAACATAGCCATCGAAAATGATTGTAGCTAGTGTATGAGCAACAAAGCTGACATACATTTCTGCTAGATCTTTGTAGGACGACCTTCTGGGCCATGGAAGACGATGCAAAAGGGATCCACCATCGAGAATGTATTTTACATTTTCTCTTGGCAAGGATGCAGTTTAATTGACAGCAGACCAGAAAAATCCTGCAAGAGTATGTTTGTTGGCTTCTCTGGGGAATCCTTTCGAATCAAACAAGGAGGCAGGTACATTGGCCAGTTCATAGTAAAACATTACCCCGAGCCTGTTGGTATCATTCCCAGCGACTTGCACCAACCTTTGAAACACTGCGGATCCACTTGCACCATTTCCTGGCCAATAGTCACTCCAGTTTTTGTCGCCATTGTGACTGCTTGATTGCTTTTCTTGAACGTCACGTCAGCTGCAGGTTGACCCATCATCCCTTGGAGAATGCGCTGACCAATTTCAACAGCTTGATTTCTTGATGAAACATAGTTGATAACTGTCAAAGTGTCTTTGTGGTCTTTCTCTTGCTGTAACGTATGGATATTTTGAATGGGTATGCCCGTTTGTACTAGCTAAATGAATGTGTAATATAATTGTCTCCTAGATCAGAAATAAGGGTGCGTGCAAGTTTCTCTTTTAACTACCACACCACACACGTACAAACTCTCTTCAATGCAGGCAAACACCAACACAAAATATATGTTCCACGTTCTCAAACTTTATATAAATAATCAATAATATTCTTTCATCAAACTTTCACACCATCCGACCAAACTAATCCTCTTGTTTAACAAATATTCAGAAATGTACTACTTCAAAACTCTGACGCCTCACTGAACAGTCTAAACGTCTGTAGAATTCACACGGCCGGCATTCTCATGTCCTGAGCCAATATAAGGACAAAAACTCGGTACCTTTATAGATGAAGGAGTGTGTGCACACGAAGCCAGACCGATTCACAGAGACGACGCACAACAGTAATCAGACGGGCAATGATGACGTAGTCAGACAGATGGGGGCATGCCCTCCTCCGATCTGTCCAAAGTAGACAACGCTGACCTGGTCAGGCAAGAAGTTTGGCCGATCCCTCCGATATCTCACGGATCGCCTTGTCCTCGTTATCAGAGTCCACGCTGTGTCCAGGCGTATGGAGCCCCGCCCGCTCCTCGTAGGTAGCTACACAATAAATAGATGCCAACGTCAATTCTCTGACATTTCTAATCTATTCTTTCTTTTGTTCCATCCTTGCTCACCTCCCTTTGTTTCTTCACTTTTCCACTTCCGTTCTATATACGACCGTGTCTTTCCTTCTCCAACACTGTTAACCATTTCCATGTATAATTATTTCATGAATGAAAATCACTATCAAACATACACACACCTTTCATTCATATTACATTATCTACTGCTCTACAACTATTCGCCCCACGTAATTGACAATATTATTACATCAATGAAATTTCAATATTCCATCTTAGTGGACAACAGCTCACCCCCTTTCAATACAACAAATGCAATACAAAAATATACTTATCCGACATTTCACAATCATGAAAAACATTATAAATACCTGTAATCTTTACAGCACAAAATTTATTAACTTCCAGAGAGAAAGTCCCACTGAATCCACACTTCCTAATAGACTCACAGTGCTCTCTACCTCATTCAGCCTTGCAATTCACTTTCTCTTTTCCTTCTTTATCTTTTCTCTTTTCTTTCTTTTTTAAATCTTTTTCCTTTTTCATGGCCTACCACATATATGACTGCACAGCCTGACACACACAATTCGACTGAGTAACATTGCCCCTATCGCGAACTAATCCTTCTCCCATTGGCTCAAGAAGTTTAGCCAATCAGAATACATGAATTTATTTAATTTTAAAAACTTGAAAAATCCCGCTCTCTACACTTGCATTGTTTTAGAAGAATCTTTGTGCTGTTCACTTGTTGTGAACTCTGTTTGCGTCAAGGATTGCATCCACTGGTTTGCTGTTGCACAAGCAGGCATAGAGAGAAGTCAAACAAACCTTTGTCGTTCGCCCATTCCGCGTCCTCTAGTTAGGCCACCATTTCACTTCAGCGTCCTCATTAAAGTTTGCTCAATCACCAGATCACACGACAGACCAGCGCAATAGCGATCGCTTCTCCTCATCACGTGATGGCCTGCCATGAAATCGTGATAGACTTCTGGGTGGGTTTTGTTCAACTCCATCATTTGCTGTATGTACAGCCTGTCTGATTTGGTGTTGAGGTTGTGCCCTGAAGCAGCAAAATAGGGCAACATTTTGGCAACAGCAGATAGATGGAGCTTGAAGTCTCCAGTTCTCTCAGCCTGAATTGCGGTGCGAAGGAGGTGTACCATTTCTTGATATTGAATCTATAGTTTGTTCGTTCTACTTGAACATTGTCGTTTGAAATCTTCCAACTTTACTTTGAGGCGTCCTAATACAGGATGTATTGCAGCATCTCTTGCTGTTGTTTTGCCCTGCATCAGTGATTCATAAAGAGCAGCAGCCTCATCCAAGTCATCATTGCCAACAGACTGTTATGTCAAGATCTGCAGGATTATGTAGAAGTGACTCTTCTTTTTGACAATCACTGTTTTCCTTCCTAGGATTGTAATCATTGGACAAAGATTAGGATGGAGCAACAGCCAAGACAGGTAGAGCTTTGGCTTGCGGATTTGAAGGTCCCAGGTTCGAGCCCAGGCCGGGGCATTGTGTTGTGTCCTTAGGAAAGACACTTTACTCCCGTTTCCTACTCCTTCGGATGAGAGTATAAACCGAGGTCTAGTCTGTGTTGCACACATTCCATCATAACGGAATTTAAAGATCCTGACGCTCATGTCCTAGACGGGTGAGTGCCGGTGACAAGAACACACCCAGCATGCACCACATCCCTGGCCGCCCAGGATTGTGCTCAGTTGTCTGGAGCGTTATTACGATGCGCCAAAAGGCTGCAAGTTGGCGCCTCGGGTGGCTTGAGTTAGATCCTGTATCGGCCAGTGCCTTGAGCAGCTCTTGAGCTGGAAAAGCGCTATATAAGAACGATTAATTATAATAATAATAATAATAATAATGTTGAAGGCAGTGCTTACTACAAGTGCATTCCTTGTGTATCATTCACTTGGCAATAAATTATCTTGAATCTTGAATCTTGAATCTTACTATGCATCTATCAACCACAGGCTCTGAAGTCTTTTCTTTCCCCTCCTACATACGTACGCAGTATAGTATGTAATTGAGGCCTACGAGAGACGAGACTTCCCAACCTGTGTATCAACACTGCCATTGACATTGTCACGTACGCACATTTCATCACTTGGCTGTAGATTCCTGACGTCGTGCGGAACAATCTGGGCGGTAAAAATGGGGGTTCCCCAGTGCATTCGCATCAAAAAATAGTTCGCAAAAAAAAAGTTAAAATAAACATATTCATACCCCTTTGCTTCGCGATCCGTGGGACTTTTCTTCAGTTGTAAACACAACTTTAAAGAGTAAATTAGAATATAAATCATTTGTATAGGATTTACTTACTTTCAAAAAGCCTGTTGGATTGGACTATTTACCTTTTTAACATGAGATAGTCGATAATAATGCTGTCATACATTAAAGGAGGTTGTCAATGATGATTATGTTGATGTTGCTCTTTGTATGTGTTTGGTGAAGACCCTTTGCCAAGATGTCACTGCAGTCACTGCCGCTGTCTCGCCCACTGTCGCTGTCGCGCCCACTGTTGCAGTCCCTGTCCTAGGCCGTGCAGCTGACGCTGCCGATGACTTGCAGAACCAACCCGGCATGCAGTACTACCAGGATCCATACTGTCAAGGCGTAAGTTTGACTGACTTGTACAAAGATCAAGAACACAAGATCTAACTCAAGGCGGAAACTGTAGGTCTGATGTGTTTATCACAGGCGCTAGCGATTGCGCCATTCTATAGTGCGCGTCCCTCTGTTGTACTAGATATAATAGTACAGAGAGAGATGGGCTATATAGAGAGACGCTATCGCATCCAGATTCGGGCGCCAGTGGTGTTTACGTAGCTGGCACTTCCCCGTCTAGGGCATATATAAGATAAGCGGTGTCAGAATCGTTTTTAAGTCCGTCCTTGTGGAAAGTATGGGTACACAGCCTCTCTCTCTCTCTCTCTCTCTCTCTCTCTCTCTCTCTCTCTCTCTCTCTCTCTCTCTCTGAACTTAGACGAGCAGTTCCATTTTTCTCCGGCACTCCTGCACAGCGTTGATGAAGACATCCAGTTACACTTGTTTGCCCGGGCTAGCCCAGGTAGATGCGTAACTAATCAAGTCGACTCTGGCGATGACCCGGATGAGGAACCGGATAGCCCCACACTGAACTATTTAGCACAGATGGCGACGTCGGGGAGGGGGGGGGGAGGGGGGAGGAAAGCAACTCTCAGCAGCTGTTTTATGAGGGTAACTTTTTACCGCATCGTAGAAAGAACACGTCGTCCATTTTGATGTCCCGCTTTGCAGTTAATTATATTATGGATGTGGCCCGATCACGTGGCGGCTTAGACCGGTCATAAGTAGCAGAAGTATAAAACAAGCGCGCGCACCCGTTTTATTGGTGGTCCTCGCAATTTCCTTACCCATTGCAAGGCTTTATTTGCCTAATGGTTGATAAGCTTACATTACTTCAGCGTTTACGCTTTCATTACAGGTTCAGTGTGGAACCGGCATGATGTGCATCAGTGTCCAGGACTTTATGGGAGGAATGGGAGGAGTCGGCGGTATTGGAGTCAATGCTGGCATTGGAGGTGTTGGAGGCATTGGTGTTGGTGTAGGCATCGGAGGTAGCGGAAACATCGGTGGGATCGGTAACTTTAGGATTCCTGTTTGCGTCAGTAAGTTGAATCACTTTTCTCTCACTTCTAAGTGTTTTCATTTTGAGTGTAGGCATCAATAGACCAGTTTCTACTCAACAGACGACCTTGACGCTGGCCGAGAGTCACAGATCTATCAAGCATAGGCTGTGAGGAGGTGTATGCCTTCTACAGCCTCTGACACTCAGGTTGGGGTCATCGTCGCTTTCGGGCGACTACTTCCATAAGCTTAGTATTTGCCCTATAGCGGTTAAAGTCTTTGGTAGTAGGACTTTGTTTTAGTTTTTGATTCAATTACATTTTATTTTATTTTCGTGTCTTTATATTTTATTTTGCTTTTGTTTTACTATTAGTTTGTGTGTGCTTGTTGGTTTGTTGGCCATCATCATCATCATCATCATCATCATCATCATCATCATCATCATCATCATCATCATCATCATTATCATCATTATTATTATTATTATTATTATTATTATTATTATTATTATTATTATTATTATTATTGTGGTTTCTGTTGTAGCTGTTGTTCTTATTACTTCTACTACTACTAAAAAGGAAAGTTAAAAGGTGTCCTAGTAACCTTTCGGTCGTTGTGGATGGAATCGTTTGTGATCTCCTTTTTCTCTAGGCCCGCTTAATGAGGGCTGCGCCTATCTCCTCTCTCTCTCTCTCGCTGCTGTACCTTCCCCGTTTCTAAACAGATCCATGTAACCCATTTAACAGCTAGCTGGGTGGACTGGAGCGTGTCGAGCGTTTGTTTCAATCTATTGGTGTCGTTTGTTTCAATCTATTGGTGTCGTTTGTTTCAATCTATTGGTGTCCTTTGTTTCAATCTATTGGTGTCGTTTGTTTCAATCTATTGGTGTCCTTTGTTTCAATCTATTGGTGTCCTTTGTTTCAATCTATTGTTGTCGTTTGTTTTAATCTATTGGTGTCGTTTGTTTCAATCTATTGGTGTCGTTTGTTTCAATCTATTGGTGTCCTTTGTTTCAATCTATTGGTGTCCTTTGTTTCAATCTATTGGTGTCGTTTGTTTCAATCTATTGGTGTCGTTTGTTTCAATCTATTGGTGTCGTTTGTTTCAATCTTTTGGTGTCGTTCGTTTCAATCTATTGGTGTCCTTTGTTTCAATCTATTGGTGTCGTTTGTTTCAATCTATTGGTGTCGTTTGTTTCAATCTATTGGTGTCCTTTGGTGGTTGCCTTCCAAGCTTGGTCACCCATCCAAGACCTACCCCTTGTGGACTTTGTTTAACAAGGAACATGGCTAGCCTGTGTCCAATCCACTGCACTACTGCGCCCCCTACCACCACACAAGAACTAACCCTTGTGGACTTTGTTTAACATGGAACATGGCTAGCCTGTGTCCAATCCACTGTACTACTGCGCCCTCTACCACCACACAAGCCCTTGTATCTGGACAGGTGAGCGGCTATGCCTGTGCCTAGCTATAATACCCAAAGGAACACGCGTCACAGGTATAGGCGCTCATGTGTCTAGATACAAGCGCCTGTGCACCGTACCATCACTACTACTACTACTACTACTACTACTACTACTACTACTACTACTACTACTACTACTATTACTACTACTACCATCATGCTATGTTTGGTCTTGATTGTTTGATTGACAGATATTAGAACCTCGTGCCCGCAGCTGACCGGTTCTTACGGAATGGGCGGATTTGGCGGATACGGTGGAATAGGCATGGGTAAGTGGTATATGTGTAATGTTTTCAAATTTGAAGAAAATTGTAATTAAAGTGTCCGTCGCTAATTGTGATGACAAAATGAAGAAACTTGTGAATACATGTATGCAAAGGAAGACATAATGTAGGTTATTATACAAACAAGAACTAATAGCTCTTTTTCCAAATAAAATTTCCTATCCAAATTTGTTGTTGTTGTTGTTGTTGTTGTTGTTGTTGTTGTTGTTGTTGTTCTTGACATTTTTTTTTAAATCGGAATTTTGATGGAATGTTTTGGGTTTATGTTTGTAATGTTTATTCATGGATTCAGGATGTTTAACATGTTATGGACAGCGTTACTTATAAATCAAGATAAATATGTGTGGTTCTGATCATATGTGTTCCAAATGTGGAGATGGGTAGCGGATGGGTACGGAGGTGGCGGTCAGCTGTAGTGTGGAAATGAACACATGTCTGTGAACTATAGGAACAGCGTGGGGTGGGGGGGTGAAAGCGAGGGATGGGAGCTGGAGAGGAAGTTCGAGGGGGGGGGGGGGGAGAGGAAGGGGGAGAAGAGGAGGGGTGAGGAGTATAGGGAGGGTAGGGGGTTTGGGGAGAGTGATTTACAACACGGTATATGCGCACACACCCACATTCTCATGCATATACATCCCCACACACAAAACACCACTGTAATTATAATTGTTGATGTATTTGCAGGCAAGAGACAGCTGATTAACAATCAGCAACAAAGTAAGTTTTTGACTGATTGGTTCAACTAATGGTTTGACTGAGTGAGTGACTGAGTGAGCGACGACGATCAACTATCACAGTGTTCCCGTGCCGTCCATTGTGTGGGCTAAGTGAAGCCTTGTACTGATGTGGTTTACGTGTAACTTAACCTCTTTTTCGGTCCTGATTTGGCTCGGAAGAGTCCGCTGGACCTAAAGCAACAATAAATCAAATCAAATCAACCTCTTTTTGTAAAATTGCCAAATGGCCACCACCCTATAACATTTTATTGTACACCGATAGCCAAATGTTGTTGCTGTGCATTACTTGAGACAATAACAGATTATGCTTGTGATTGAAGAAAATCAATAGTATATAACTGTACACGATGTAGGCTACTACGCTTGTACCTCACAATAAATGAATAAACATTCAGGTGTAACGTCTACACCCACCATTGGCGATATGGCAGACAGGGATAACCATCCAAGGTAACAAGGGATAGGAATCTAAATCAACACTGAACCACAAGAGCAATCGTACTGTAAAATGGACAGTGAAAAATGGCCATTTTTTATTTCGCCCACCAAAGGATTCGAACCTGGGTCATCGGGGTGCCAGGCTAACGCTCTACCACTTGAGCTACGGCGGTGGGTGTACTTCAGATTCAGACTGAAAAAACCAACACGGTTACTAAACGCTTTGCAGGCTTGTACTTTTGATTCGGATTTTTAAAAAAACACACAAGAAAACACGGCTACAAAACACGTTGCAGGCTTGGTACCTTTGATTCTGATTTAAAAAAAAACAACAAAGACAACACGGTTACTAAACACGTTGCAGGCTTGGTACCTTTGATTCTGATTTTAAAAAAACTACAAAGACAACACGGTTACTAAACACGTTGCAGGCTTGGTACCTTTGATTCTGATTTTAAAAAACAACAAAGACAACACGGTTACTAAACACGTTGCAGGCTTGGTACCTTTGATTCTGAGTTTAAAAAACAACAAAGACAACACGATTACTAAACACGTTGCAGGCTTGGTACCTTTGATTCTGATTTTAAAAAAACAACAAAGACAACACGATTACTAAACACGTTGCAGGCTTGGTACCTTTGATTCTGATTTTAAAAAACAACAAAGACAACACGGTTACTAAACACGTTGCAGGCTTGGTACCTTTGGTTCTTATTTTAAAAAACAACAAAGTTGTTGTTGTTGAATCAATTTTTATTCATCAGATTAACATAAAACAACAAAGACAACACGATTACTAAACGCGTTGCAGGCTTGGCGCCTCTGATTCTGATTTATTATAACACACACACACACACACCCACACACACCCACACATACACACACACACACACACACACACACGTACCTCTGGTTCTGATTTAAGAAAACAAAAGAAAACACGATTACTTAAACATGTAAATTGCAGGCCCGTACCTCGGAGTCTACGTGCCCAGAATGTGCACCAGTGATTACCAGTGTAACCAGATGATTGGCGGCGGGACCAGCACCTCGTTTGGCCTCTTCGCCTGCTGCCCAGTGCAGGAGACCTACACCAACGTCGGTGGTTACCCTGGCGGCATGGGACGTCGACAGATCTTTGGTCAGGGCAGATACGTCAGCCGCTGCATCGCTAGACCTGCGTACGTCGCCACCTATTCTGGTACGGTATAGTTATCGTCTCCTGTCGTCGTCGCCGTCGTCATCATCATCATCATCAGTAGTAGTATCATGATCAGCAGCAGCAGCAGAAACAGCAGTAGAACCATCATCATCATCATCATCGTCATCAACAGCAGCAGTAGTAGTATTATTAGTAGTAATAGTAGTAGTATCATCAGAAGCAGCAGTCTTAGTTGTAGTAGTAGGAGGAGGAGGAGGAGCAGCAGCAGCAGTAGAAGTAGTTGTAGTCGTAGTAGCAATAGCACCAATCAACAGCGTATAGTATAGTTTTATTCTCAGCAACAACAGCGGTAGTATTAGAGTCATATATTCATCAGCATTATCGTAATCCTCAGCGGCAGCAGAAGTAGTTTTATTGTCATCGTCATCATCAGCAGCAACAACACTAATGGAATCACCATAATCGTCAGCAAGAGCAGCAGCAACAACAACAGTAGCATTATATAGTCGTCATTGTTATCAGCAGCAGCAGCAGCAGTAGCAGTAGCAATAGATTTAGCAGCACACTCAGCACTACCACCATCATTACTACAGTCATCATCATTATCATTATCATCCTCGTCATCAACATCATAATCATAGTCGTCGTCCTCATCCTCATTATCACCGTCGTACGTTCTTGTCACCAGTTATTATTTTGTTTTGCTGGGGGGAAGGGAGGGAGAGGAGGTGGAAGAGGAGGAAGGAGAGAGAGAAGGGGGAAGAACGGATGAAGGTGAAGTTGTTTCTCATTCCTGTGACGTGTACACTTTTCTGCTGTTGTTTCAGGATTCCAGGGAGGAATTGGAATGGGAATGGATGAAGCCCAAGAAGGCTCCGCGTAATTGCTCAGATCAATAGACACGACGTCGGCGAGGATGCTAAACTCATAGACTAGTCCATTTCACGAACCATTTTAAAAGCGACAAACTCGATTGTGTTGTTGTTGTTGAATTGACGTTTTTTTAAACAGTCCATTTCTAAAACCAGTATATTTTTTGTAACACGTACAGTCCATTTCCAAAACTTCCTCCTCCCCTCCCCCCTCCCCCACAATTTTTTTTATTTTGTTATTTTGTTGTTGTTGTTGAGTGTTGACCACGAAACAATGACATGATTTGGAAGACGCTGGGCAATTGATTATTGATCAATTCATTTGTTTGTTCATTTACTTTTTCCATTATTGTTTTAAAAAAATATGGATTAGATTTTGGATTTGTTAATAAAATGTAACTAGCATTGACGTAACATGTGGTCGTTTCCATCAAACTATTCCATGTTTGTTTGCTCTCTATCTCTCTCTGTCTTTACCTCTCATCTGGCTTTCTCGATCTGTTTTTCCCTTCTCATCCACATCGCCAGCTCTCTCTCTCTACCTCTCCCTCACTCTCTGTCTCTCTCTCACTCTCACTCTTTTCTTTGCACTCATCTTATTTCCAACCATATCATAGCCCCTCTCTTTCACACGGATCTTCCCCCTTCCCCTCCCTCTCAGACTACATCTCTCTTTTTTCCCTCCCTCCTCACCTTGTTCTATTTCACCTTCCTCCCCCCGCCCCTGATCATTGAGGCAGAACTTGAGGTGAGTACTCTCCTCAGTTTCAACTAATGCTGCCTTTCTCGTTCTTTCTCTTCTCTTTCCCTTTCTTTTTCTGCCCGCTCATACTCCCATCTCCTAACTTCTGCTTCTCTCTATGCTGCTATCGTCTTCTGTTCTCTCTCTGCCTCTAATTCTAGTTTCTTCTGGTCTGCTTCTAATTTCTTCTGTTCTCTCTCTGCTGCCCTATCTGCCTTAGCTTCCTGCTTCTCTACTTCTTCATTGATATACGCAATTAGATCTCATCCAGCTAAGTGTAAAGCTTCTCCTAATTCCTTGAAGCGTAATCTCAAGGCTCCTGGGTCTGACATTGTCAAAAATGTCTATGACCAACCTCTGAATCACGTGTAATACAAAAACACTAGCAATATTGCAATTCAATAACAACAATGCAAAGACAACAAAATTCGTAATCAATAATAGAATAAAACAAGAGTCAAATGGCATACAACAGTTACTTAAGCAAAACCTGCAAAAGAACAATGCAACATATAGGCACAAAAAGAATTGAAGCAAAAAAGTTTTTAAATACAAGAAAAGTACACCAAAACTGTTTCCTTGTCCTACACTTACAACTATTCTAAGTTATTCGACTTTTATTTTTTTTTATCGTTCTTATATAGCGCATGGTCTGACGCCCGGACAACTGAGCACAATCCTTGGCAGCCAGGGATGGGGGAGAAGGACCTAGGTGCATGCTGGGTGTGTTCTTGTCACCGGCACTCACCCGTCTAGGACATGAGCGTCAGGATCTTTAAAGTCCGTTATGGTGGAATGTATGCGACATAGACTAGACCTCGGTTTATACTCTCATCCGAAGGAGTAGGAAAACAGGAGTAAAGTGTCTTTTCCAGGGACACAACACAATGGCCCGGCCAGGGCTCGAACCCGGGACCTTCCGATCCGCAAGCCGAAGCGCTACCATTAGACCACAGTGCCTCCCTAACTTACTACTGCCACTTAACTGCCACTACTTATACTAATACTGTTATCCTCTTCTATTGTACCTAGATCCGGTTATACCCAATTCCTATTATACACAGATCCTGACTAAGCTCGCCAATTAAAGTGTGACGGGGTTTTATTGTTGCTGGGTCTTATTCTATGGGGACCGCTAGAGAATCACCCTGTGAATTACCTTAATACATTTATTTGTTTAGCTCGGTCTGTGTTATGGCTGGGGTACAGAGATAGATAGAAAAATGGTAAAAGATCACTGTCACACTAGCTTTCACATGGCTATGAAACATATGTAGTCCAACCACTTGATAACAGTAAAAAATCACACAGTTATTTCCTCCACTCTATACACAATCTTCAAAGTACGAAACTAACTTAACAGTTCAATTGTCAATGCGAATGGTTTGCTTGCTGATAGTCTAGGCAGCTACTTTCTCTTCATTGGGCACTGGCTACTTTCTGCCTTAAGGGACAGAAGTCTTGATGAGTGGACTACTGTGGTCCTGTTTATACAGAGTTTTAGTGCACGGTTTCTTGTTGCACTTAACTGTGATGTTGAAGCGCTGTGTTGAGGTCGCTTCTACGACACGCTGTGTTGTCGTTGCTTGTGTTCGACGGGTGGGCTTTCTGCGCACAATGCTGTAGATGCCTCGGCAGCCAACTGTACGCGTTGACGTGGTTGTTGTCGTTTGCTGAGTTGGGCCCACGATATACCGCCTGCTCGTCTATAACATATGAAACGAAATTCTGCACAACCCTGGTCTGTGCAGAGCGTCTCACTGAAAGCCAAAAAAGTAGCCCTCAGTGGTAGCTCCACATCTCTATACATAAGCGATGAACATTCTGCTATGTCCATGGTCCACTGGAATCTCCACCCTAATTTCCTATACATATATAAATATAAATCGTGGCTAACTATACAAATAAAGAAATAATAATATTATAAACATTCACTAGTACAGCCACTGGTCTGGAAGCATAGATATGGGTTAAACAACAATGGTTCCATACATCTTTCAACATGGCGTCGACCGGTCGCCTCGTGGTCGGATTCGCCACGTGTTCAGGCAAAGTCGGACTAACAATTTAATATTATGCATAGCAAATTTCACAAACATAATTCAACAATAATATAAATACATCACGATGAAACAGAAGTATGTTCATTTACCTGTTTGACAATGTCAGGCCGTGGCTACTTGATTGAATTCGAATATTCAACAAGCACTGCTTCCCTGGTCTATCAGTGGAAAGATTTCTGCTAGGAAGTAGCTGTGTACTGCCTTAAGCTTTCAACACAAATGACTCTCTACATAGCCTTGGCCTACCCAGTCAGAACTGGTTCTACCTAACGGTGCTGTGTTCGGATTTGCTGAAGAAATCTGAGCGGCTGTATAATTGAAAGCCTTTTACCGTCAGCTGCGTTGATGTCACTATCTATGCGGGCGTCAGGCTACACTTTGTTACGCATGATCACTTCTGTCGTCTGCTAGAGACTAACAGTAACCTTCTAAGTCTAACTGATTAAACAAGGCAAAATCTCAAAATGTGCAGGGTAAACAGGTCCTCTTGTTACAAAACCCCAAATTCGTCTTTCATCTTAGTAACCTGTCTCTCTCGTTAAAATAAGTGAACGTTTTTATGAATTATTATTTTCGAAAATAACATTTGGATTCCTGATCTACAAAATGATGCCGACAAAACCGATCATGTAGTACTATATAATTATGCATAATTAATGTTATTTTTAAAATGCATAATAATAATTTTATTGGTATAACTAGTGGTTTTGTACCCTGGCAAGCCAGGGTACTCAGGTTGCTGTTTAAAATGTAGACAGAGAGACAACTGTTGTCTGCGAGTTTCATTTGGACGAAAATACCTCCCCATATCCCCCTTGATACCTCACCATACCCCCCCCTCCTGATATCTCCCCTTCCCCCCCATGATGCCTTACCAAACCCCCTTGATACCTTCCCGAACCCACTTGATACCTCCCCATACCCCCTTGATACCTTCCGTACCCCCCTTGTAACCTACCTGTACCCTCCTTAATACTTCCCCATTGATCGTTTCGCAGGTATGGATGAAAGGAATCGACCATCACCATACCCCCTTATATATACCCGTATCCCCGTTATGCCTACCCATGCCCCTTTAAACCTACCCGTGGCCCCCTTTAACCTACACGTACCACCTCATCCCGATCCTTGGTAATCATCATCATCATAATAATAATAATAATAATAATAATAATAATAATAATAATAATAATAATAATAATAATGAATATAGAATAATACAAATAGAAAAAATCATAAAAAAACACCAAGGTTTTAAAATAAAATTTGATATAAGATATAATAATAATAATAATTAGTAGTAGTAGTAGTAGTAGTAGTAGTAGTAGTAGTAGTAGTAGTAGTCTATAAATAATAATAATAATAATAATAATAATAATAATAATAATAATAATAATAATAATAATAACAATAACAATAATAATAATAATAATAATAATAATAATAACAATAATAATAATAATAATAATAAATAAATAAATAAATAAATAAATAAGTTAAAAGTAAAAGGCCTAAATTAAAGAGAAAAATATCCATATTGTAATGTAAAAAAAAATAACATAGAAAAAAATATGGCCCGCGGTAGATTTGAACTCGGGTTGCCTTCACGGTAGGCGATTATTTTTCGGAGTGACAGCAATGCGCTGCATGCAGTATGATGCAGTCATTAAAATTGGCATAAAACTAATTAACTTATCTCTTATACCAACCATCTGTTGCAATGTCAGCATTTCAAACTTTCTTCTTCTTTTTTTTTAATCACTCTCGTCTGGACCCCATGACGTAAAAGGTAAACAAGATTTTTTTTTTTATCCAGACTATCATTTCAAAACAACGCAAAATATTCAATCCTTCGCCTTATTTCTATGAGAACGGGGTTCACATCAACACTGGATAGCTTAGTTTTTCTACGACTACTATATAAAATAGGCGGGGACATTTTTGAAGTTATTTGAAGTTCACAGTCCACCTGATCGAATCGAAGAAAACGTTTCCCGGAAGAAAAAAAAAGTGGAACTTGAACCAGCAGCCATGAAGACAACATTCGTTCTAATCATCGCCTTCTATCTCGTCGCCTTGGTAAGTTACTGTTTATGATTATAGTCTTATTAGAATCATGTTAATATATTCGTATAAGGCTTATTATTTATTTATTTATATTTATTTTTATTTTTTTAATTTATTAGTAGTAGTAGTAGCAGTTGTCGCAGCAGCAGCAGCAGTTAGTAGTAGTAGTAGTAGTAGTAGTAGTAGTAGTAGTAGTAGTAGTAGTAGTAGTAGTAGTAGTGGTACTATTATTATTATTATATACTTACTATTTATTATAATAAATTATTCTACTTCCAGCAGTAGGGATCTCAGTGTGTTTTGAAGAACGTTTGAAGGCCACATAGAGGTCAAAATGATGAGACATTTTTAGAGTTACTTTCCCCTCAGCACAATCAAGTGACCTTGCCTGTAATAGCTGCAATTTGATATGAAGGTACACAACAACATCAATAGTTGCTGTAGAAAAAATACTTATTTTCCGCCCGAAATTAACTTATTCCTAGTGAACAAGTACAACTACCAAAAGATTACTCGTGTTAAAGCTAGTGGTTTCAGAATAATTCAATCCTGCATCGACCAGCGCCTTGAGCAACTCTTGAGCTGGAAGGGCGCTATATAAAAACTATTAAATAAATTAATTAATTTTAAAAAAGGAATAGGTCTCAGCAAAAGGAAACTAAAACTGATTGTATATGATATTATTCGGTGTGTGGGTGTGTGGGTGTGTAAGGGTGTGTGTGTGTGTCTGTGGGGGTGGTTTTGGTTGTGTGTGTGTGTGTTAACGTTGTGTGACGGTGTTAGTGCATCTTTGAACATTGGCGTGGAGCTGCACGTGCGTGCGCGGCTTGGGAAGGGCGTGTGAGGAGGCTAGACGAAAGCGTGATAATTATAGTCGATGATAATGATTTCATAACATGAGATGCTCT
>JBAHVR010000370.1:337500-400000 GCA_036898135.1 Oncomelania hupensis
ACACATTCACACTTCGCAAACACGCGCGCACTCACACACACACAAACATACACACTCTCACTCACACACTCACACACACACAAACACACACACTCTCACTCACACACACAAACATACCCACACTCTCTCACACACACACATACACACAAACACGTCCGCCCACCCCCACCCTCCCTTCCTTTCCACCTCTCCCCCCCCCCTCTCTTCACCCCCACCCCCACCCCCAGAAAAGCACAACTAATAATTGTTGATGCATTTGCAGGCAAGAGACAGTGGATTCCCAATCAGCAACAAAGTAAGTTTTTGACTGATTGGCTTCTATTAATGGCTTGACTGAGTGAGAGAGTGACTGAGTGAGAGAGTGACTGAGTGAGAGAGTGACTGAGTGAGCGACGACGATCGACTATTACAGTGTTCCTGTACCGTCCATTGTGTGGGCTAAGTGAAGCCTTGGGACTGCTTTGGTTTACGTGTGACTTGACCTCATTGTATTTATTTATATATTTTTATGTTAACAACTTTATTATCACCGAGGTGAAATTCGGGCACTTTCATTGTCGAAAGTACAGCAGCCCCAAGTGAAGCGCTTGACCCAAAGTACATGCTGGGTGTGTTCTTGTCACCGGCACTCACCAGTCTAGGACATGAGCGTCAGGATGTTCAAAGTCCGTTATGATGGCATGCATGCGACACAGACTAGATCTCGGTTTATACTCTCATCCGAAGGAGTACGAAGCGGGAATAAAGTGTCTTTCCCAAGCACACAACACAATGCCCCCGGCTTGGGCAGGAACCCGGGACCTTCAGATCCGCAAGCCAAAGCCCTTCCATTAGACCACCGTGACCCCCAAAGTAATTATTATTATTTTGTTAAAAATTAAAATTGTCAAATGGCCACCATCCTATTACATTTTATTGTACACCGATAGCCAAATGTTCTTGCTGTGCATTACTTCAGACAATAACAGATTAAGATTCTGATTCAAGAAAATCAATAGTATATAAATGTACACGATGTAGGATACTACGCTTGTACCTCACAATAAATGAATAAACATTAAGGTGTAACGTCTACACCCACCATTGGCGATATGGCAGACGGGGATAATCATCCCAGGCAACAAGGGGTGGGAATCTAAATCAACACTGAAGCACAAGAGCAACCATACTGTAAAATGGACAGTAAAAAATGGCCACTTTTTATTTCGCCCACCACGGGATTCGAACCTGGGTCATCGGGGTGCCAGGCGAACCAATTGAGCTACGGCGGTGGGCGTACCTCAGATTCTGACTGAAAAATACAAATAAAAATAACTCACCATTATTAAACGCGTTGCAGGCTTGTACCTTTGATTCGGATTCAAGAAAACCAAGAAAACACGGTTACTAAACGCGTTGCAGGTTAGGTGCCTTTGATTAAGATTAAAGAAAACACAAAACAACAACAAAACAAACAAACAAACAAAAACACAACAATTATTAAACGCGTTGCAGGCTTGGTACCTTTGATTCTGATTTAAGGAAACAAAGACAACACGATTACTAAACGCGTTGCAGGCTTGGCGCCTCTGATTCTGATTTAGTTTTTAATTAAATTTCAATTTCAATTCTTAAATCAATTCTTAAATTCAATTCTTAAATCTGGAAAACCCAGAACAGTTACTTCTAGCTACAGACCCATAGCCTTGACTTCACATTCTTGTAAGATCATGGAAAAGGTGGTATTAGACAGATTGACCTATTATTGCTCAAAAAATAAAATTATTCCTGTAAACCAGGCTGCTTTTCAAAGAGGTCGATCCACAACAGATCACTTGGTTAAACGTACGACACATATTAAGCAGCAGTTTGCTAAGAGAAAGGGTGTTTTGGCTACATTTTTTGATAGTACCCGTGCGTATGATCGAGTTTGGCATGCTCGTTTACTGTAAAAGCTAAAAAATATTAGATTATCTGGTAACTTGTATACATACGTACACACATTTCTAAGCAATAGAAACATTACAGTTAAAGTAGGTAACTCATATTTTTGTACTTACAGTATAGACATGGGGATACCACAAGGCTCAATAATTTCTCCTATGCTGTTCAATATTTTAATATATGACTTGCCCAAAACTATTAGTAACAGAGTGACCTTGGCTCAGTATGCTGATGACATTGCTATCTGGATAAATGTACATTTAAAACAGAATACTTCTTTTTTCGAAATAAAATATATATCTCATGTATACCAAACAGAAGTTAATAAAATAGCCATATTTATTAACCAAAATGGCTTAGATTTATCTAAAGAAAAAAACAAACATGATTCTTTTTAATAATTGTAGAGAACCAAGAATGCTACCAAAAATTGTTATAGATAATGACGAAATAAAGTAGGTCAATGAAGTTAAATTCGTTGGTGTATATCTAACTAAAAAAATAAAATGGAAGAGACATATTGAATACATTTGTCAAAAGGCAGTAAAAAGCTATAATTTACTAAAAATAATAAGCCGAAAGGCCTGGGGACAAGATACCAAAACCGTCATACATATAGCTTTAGCCTTAGTCAGATCTAAACTGACATATGGACAGGAAGTCTTTTTCTCTGCTCCTAAAACTTATCTTAGCAGATTGCAAAGTCTAGACAGCAAGTCCATAAAATTAGCGTTAGATGTACCAATACATACACAAACACTTAAAGCTTACAAGTTAGCGGGAGTCATATCCATTGAAGAATGGAGAAAAATTTCCTGTGCAAAATATATTGTACGAGCTGCATCTGTATATAATAATAATGATGATGAGATACATTTGAGGTCTGATCTGATTTTTTCAAAACGTGCACAGAAAATACCATTCTTAGAATCAATAGCAACTTTTACAAAAGATCTAATATTGATGATTTATCTAATGACATAAAATCTTTTTCTAAAAATATTATTTCTCCAACACCTATGTGGGAGCTTAAAAATGCTCATTTTGACATACATTAAAGTTTGGAAAAGAAGAATGAAAATGCTAATTTATTATCAAGTGATGTTCGTTGTCATTTGGAGAAACATTATTCTCAACACCTTCATATCTATACTGATGGATCGGTTTTAGAGACAGGGGAAGCTGGAGCAGCCTATGTAATTCCAGCTCTAAAATTGCAAAAATCTTTCTCTTTGAGTATAAATACTTCTATTTTTGCGTGTGAGCTTATCGCAATCATTATGGCATTAACTAAAATTTCAGCATTTCAAGTTGTTGTTTGTGTTCATTCCATGTCAGTTTTAGATGCTTTACAATCTTATGGCCATACTGAACGGCACGAAATTATTTTAGAAATTCAACATTTAGTCCACAATATCATTATTAATGGTACAAATGTAAGCTTCTGTTGGCTTCTCACATTGTGGTTTTTTGTTTAATGATAGTGCGGACAAAGCAGCAAAGAATGGAGCTAAAAATATCAATGCTCAGAGTATTCAACTCATAAAATCCCCTAAGGAAATTAAACGTATGATTGAAGAGAGGTCAATGAAACATGTTGTATTTGATACACATTTTGCTGTAGACTGTAGACTTTCGAGAACAGTTTTTACTATGGCTAACAGAATAATGTTGAATGCCATAAACACAAAGTATTGTCCAGATGTCCATTGTGTATGCAATGAGACTTTTTCATTATATCATTTACTTTTTGGCTGCCGTCTTTTTCGGCCTATACTAACTGTGCATCTGCATGACATAAGAACATTAGATGAGATTAATTTTCATCAAAGTGTATTGTTAGCAAAGCTCTTGACGGATTCTCCTGTGGCTAGATTTGTTTAACTAATAATTGTTTTTTCTTCCCCCCCCCTCACCCCCCCCCCCCCCCTACTCTCCGTCTTATCATCTTTGGCGGAAAAGACGTAAATAAAACAACCAACCAACCAACCAACCATCTGATTTAGTAAAACACACACACACACACACACACACACACACACACACACACATAGTTGTATTCAGGCGTAAATGGGGTCCTTTGACGTACTTCGCGCTCCTTAAGCGGCGAATTAGGTCAACTTTCTTCGAAAAACGGCTACTTTTAGCAATTTTCCTCGCCTCTTAGAGACGAAGTAGGTCAAGTTTGTTCAAAAAAGCACCCTTTTCGCAAAATGTTTGACCTAATTCCTCGCTCCTAAGAGACGAAGTAGGTCAAGTTTGTTCAAAAACACAGCTAGGATAAGGAACTTTCCTCGACGATTAGGGTAAGGCAGTGCCTCGACGATTAGGGTAAGGCAGTGCCTCGACGATAAGGGTTAGGGTCAGGGCTAGTTGCAGCGCTGCAACTAGCCCTGACCCTAACCCTTTTCGAGGCACTGCCTTACCCTAATCGTCGAGGCACTGCCTTACCCTAATCGTCGAGGCACTGCCTTACCCTAATCGTCGAGGAAAGTTCCTTATCCTACCCGTCTGGAAGATGCACTACAACTACACCAGGTCAAGTGTACTTGTAGTGCATGTGCACTACAACTACACTTGACCTGGTGTAGTTGTAGTGCACATGCACTACAACTACACTTGGCCAAGTGTACTTTAAGTGCACATGCACTACAACTACACTTCGCGAAGTGTACTTTAAGTGCATATGCACTACAACTACACTTCCGTGAAGTGCAACTGTAGTGCACGTGGTAAAAATAACTGAGGTCCAAGGTGAGGGCCCCATTTGAAAAAATGACCTCATTTACGTCTCAGCGTATCAAGCCCTGGACCTCAATCACGGCGGTTTACATACCCCCCCCCCCACACACACACACACACACACACACAAACGTACCTCTAGTTCTGATTTAAGAAAACAAAAGAAAACACGATTACTTAAACATGTAAATTGCAGGCTTGTACCTCGGACTCTTCGTGCCCAGCTCATGCAACAATGATTACCAGTGTAACCCTTTGGGCCTCTTCGCCTGCTGCCTGGTGTACGAGACCTACACCAACGTCGGTGGTTACCCTGGTGGCATGGGACGTCGACAGATCTTTGGTCAGGGCAGATACGTCAGCCGCTGCATCGCTAGACCTGCGTACGCCCCCACCTATTCTGGTACGGTATAGTTATCGTCTATTGTCATCGTCGTCGCCGTCGTCATCCTCATCATCATCATCATCAGCAGCAGAAGCAGCAGTAGTAGGACCATCATCATCATCATCATCATCATCATCATCATCATCATCATCAACAGCAGCAGTGGTAGTATTATTAGTAGTAGTAATAATAGTAGTATCATAAGAAGCAGCAGTCTTAGTAGTAGTAGAAGCAGCAGCAGTAGTAGTAGTTGTTGTTGTAGTAGTAGTTGTAGTCGTAGTAGCAATAGCACCAATCAACAGCGTATAGTGTAGTTTTATTCTCAGCAACAGCAGCTGTAGTATTAGCGTCATATATTCATCATCATTATCGTAATCCTCAGCGGCAGCAGAAGCAGTTTTATTGTCACCATCGTCATCATCAGCAGCAACAACAGTAATGGAATCACCATAATCGTCTTCAACTTTTTCTTAAAAGAGTTATAGGATATAGCATGGCGTACATCGGATGGGAGGCTATTCCATATCAATGGTCCTTGAAAAGAAAATGATCTCTCACCACATGATTTGTTTGTAAATGCTTGAGGATTTAGTTTCATGGCGTCATTACCAGAGCGGAAGAGATCTCTGCGAGGGAAAGCGCCTTATAAATAAGTAAATAAATAAATAAATAAATTAATTAATAATAATAATAATAATAATAATAATAATAATAATAATAATAATAATAATAATAATAATTATTATTATTATTATTATTATTATTATTATTATTATTATTATTATTATTATTATTATTATAATAATAATAATAATAATAATTATTATTATTATTATTATTATTATTATTATTATTATTATTATTATAATCAGCAGTAGCAGTAGCTTTAGCAGCACACTGAACACTACCACCTCCATTACCACAGTCATCATCATTATCATCATCATCATCATCGTCATCAACATCACCATCATCAACATCATCATCATAGTCGTCGTCATCGTCCTCATTGTCACCGTCGTACTTTTATGTCACCAGTTATTATTTTGTTTTGTTGGGGGTACGGGGGGTGGAGGGGGGCAGGAGATGGAAGAGGAGAAAGGAGAGAGAGAAGGGGGAAGAACGGATGAAGGTGAAGTTGTTTCTCATTCCAGTGACGTGTACACTTTTCTGCTGTTGTTTCAGGATTCTAGGGAGGAATGATGGGTGAAACTGGAATGGGCATGTAGGAAGCCCAAGAAGGCTCAGCGTAATTGCTCAGATCAATCGACATGGCGTCGGCGAGGGTGCTAAACTCATAGATTAGTCCATTTCCCGAACCAATTTAAAAGCGACAAACTCGATTGTGTTGTTGTTGTTGTTGTCTTTTTTAACAGTCCATTTCTAAAACCAGTATATTTTTTGTAACACATATAGTCCATTTCCAAAACTTCTCCCCAACCCCCCCAAATTTATTTTAGTTTTTTTGTTGAGTGTTTACCACGAAACAATGATCTGATTTGGAAGACGCTGGGCACTTGATTATTGATCAATTCATTTGTTCATTCCTTTACTTTTCCCCTCATTGTTTAAAAAAAACTATGAATTAGAATTTGGATTTGTTAATAAAATGTAACTTCCATCGACCTAACATTAAGTTGTCTCCAATTAACTATTCCATGTTTGTTTGCTCTCTATCTTTCTCTCTCATCTGGCTTTCTCGATCTGTTTTTCCCTACTCATCCACATCGCCAGCTCTCTCTCTCTCCCTCCTTCTCTGTCTCTCTCTCACACTCTTTTCCTTGCACTCATCTTATTTCCAACCATATCACTCTCCCCTCTCTTTCACACGGATCCCTACCCCCCCCCCTCCCCTCCTCCCTCTCTGACTACATTTCTCTGTCTCCCTCACCTTGTCCTCTTTTATCCGCTTTCCCTCCCCCCCCTCCCCCTCCCCCATGATCATCACCATCATCACCATGGTATTTGTCACGACCCGTATGGGGTTGTGTGCTTGAACCCTCCCTCACGCACCCGCTCTACCTAACTAACAACCACTAACACAAAAAGTATATTTCACATTGACGATTTTATTACCCACTCTCATTCGTACAACATACAACTTCACACTCGAACCATATGACAACAACGATGATGACGCCGATGATGATGATGATGATGATGATGATGATGATGATGATGATGATGATGATGATGATGATGATGATGATGATGACACGTATGAGCTAACGAACAAGTGAGTGAATGAAGCACAATTAATGGATGAATCAACGAGTGAGAGGATGAAAGATGAAGTATAAAGAAAAAAATGGCAATCAGTCAGTCGGGTCCAATAGCCGGCGATCACTATCCACAGAAAGTCGTTAATACACTAAGTATTTTGAAGGTTTGAATAATTCTTTGCTATTAAGTGATGACGCTGTGAACGCTTATACAACACGATGGTCGATGACTGTTACAAGGTGAACGTAGACACTTAGACGTAGGTAAATGACGAGGGGAAAAGAAGCACGTTAGCTGCAACGCCAACTGATGACAGCGTAGCGACGCCTTGAGTCCACCAGCGACGCTGATAACCCTGGGTGCTGCGCAATCACGATGAGGGAGTTTGGGGTAGAAGGGCGATCGGATGCAACAGGGCTTAGTGATTGGGGACAAGGTTTGAGCAAGGTGAAGTAGCCCTCTACGTCCAAAGACAGCACGAAGAAAAGGGAGAGGAGGGGGTGGAGGAAACAGTGGTGGATGGCAGACGACCCACAGCAACGGCGTAATAACCAACAATGCAACCAGGGGTTCTGTTATTCCAAAGTAAGAATACCAGCAGGTTCTGCAAATACACAAACAAATGCTAAGCATCTGTCCCACTAAATGAAGTTGTTCCAAGAATAATCTAGAGCTCTAAGCCCCGGCTCTGCCCACTCCACAATGAACAATACCATCCCGATAATAAACTGAAACTGATATGCATGAAAAACAATGATAACGATAGCATGATGACTGGAGATACATGAATGAAAATGAAAACTCTTTCAACGCACCACACCCACAGCTCTCAATGTTCCCATCCCCCCTTAACCCACCCTCGGAATAAACGGGAAGGGATAACTGAATAACGAAACAAAAATAACTGAAATGCAAACACACCACGACCGCAACCACACAATGAGGCAGGATTGCTGGTCAAGGAAAGAACAAAAATAACAATATTTGACACCTTACCAGCAACCAGTGGTGGTACCCGGGACGACAACATATCCAGCCAGGAGCACATAGTAACTATGGTCCAATGTGAGCAGATAAATGAATCCACATACACATTTCCAAGAAGTATCTCTAACTCACACAAGAGCGCAGACAACTTCTTTCTTCGGATGACTAGCATGAAGTGTACCAACCTACCCCAACTAACAACTCAATAGGAAGGAAAAATAAAGAATAATAAAAAAACAATCCCTAGCACGTGAAAAACCAAATCTGCAATTTCCGAAGCCTACCAATACACCCGGCAGTGTATATGAAAAATCACCTGCAAACAGAGCATTCAAACACACATGCACAAGAAGCGTGACTCAGGCGAAGCTAACACCAACAATAACCAGTGCAGTATAGGCTTACAAATTATTCCACGCAAACACTCTTTTTGCTTTTTGTGACAGTATTTACCTAGCGCTTTTTAATGACAGATCAGTTCAAAGTTCAGATCATCATCATCGTCTTTTCTCTCTCTCCCTCGACTCTCTTCTGCCAGTTAATACGCCATGAAGGAACGTGAAACTGAAAGTACAATGCAGTGTGGGAGTGAGGTTGTCAGAGACGGAAGCAGCAGATAGGGCGTATCCTCCAATCAACTGAATCCGTGGCTTTTCTGAGGAAGTCCGACGCATGTGCAGGGACGTCCGGTTGTTTAATTACCAGCACTTTCTCTGTACATAATACATTATATCATAGTTGCTGAATTCATAATGCATATCACTGAGACTAGCTGACGATTACGATCGCCTCTCAGCTAATGAATTCGCCTGGCACACCGATGACCCAGGTTCGAATCCCCTAGTGGGCAGGATAAAAAGTGGTTATTTTGTCACCGTCTGCCTTAGCAGTATGGTTGTTCTGGTGGCTCAGTGTGGATTTAGACCCCTATACCCCCTTTTCCTATGGGGTGCTAATCCTGTCTGCCGTATCCAAATGATGGGTGGTGACGTTAAACTGTATTGTTCATTCATAATGAGTGGGACGGCGAACGTTAAGACTCAGTGAGTTTCTGCTACACAGTGTAAATACAAATACATGGTAGTTGTAGCACAAAGGCAGAGACTAAGACAGAGAGAATGATGTAAACTCTTACCACACACGTCCACGCAAATATAAAATCACTCTTCATTGTATTTATTACTTTAGGAATGTGCATACAAAATACAAACTGACAAAATAAAATAACAACGCCATAAAAATAGTAATATCTCATTAAAAAAAAGTTAGTTATTCATTGCTTACAGGATCCAGCGGACTGCAAAGAGCCGAATCAGGACAACAACTTAGTTGAAAGAGGACTCACCCCTGATCCGTATAAAAGATCTGTTGAAACAACCCTAGTGGTAACACTGAAGGCACTCCACAAACCGGTCACTTTACAATAAAGGTATCCCATGAAGGAGAAGCTAAGGCTATACTCTAATTTATCGAACCCTCGTTTACAAAAACAAAATAGAATACAGACAGCACTAAAAATATCAACAAAACACATACATATTAAATGCCTACATAGCTAAATAATAATATCATAGGAAGCTCTAGTGACCATTTGGCAGAAAGCGACCAATATTCCCAAGCTGACACAACAGATCTCATACAAAAATGAGGAGTTTTAGAAGAGTTTTCAAAAAAAAAAAAAAAGGTAGGTGACTGGTCTAGCAAAGAAGATTGTACAGTAGATTGATAGAACAGAGTAGGAATGAGAAAGGAGAAAGCAGAGACAGTGGGAATTTGAAGCACTAATTTTCCAGTAAGGTCCTCCTCAAAATAATACTCAACAGGTTGAAACCCCAAGCTGAGCAAATCATAGCTGAAGAACAACCAGGATTCAGGGCAGGGCGAAGTACCACTGAACAGATTTTCAACCTCAAAATAATCTTCGAGAAATACCTACAGCACCAACAACATCTATATCAAGTGTGTGTAAATTTCAAGAAAGCGTTTGACCGAGTCTGGCATGCAGCTCTGTGGGCAACCATGAGAGTGTACAACATCAGCCCTAAAATTATTGAAGTCATCAAAAGCCTGTATGACAAGGCTACAAGTGCAGTCCTTCACAAAAGCGCCATCGGGAACTGGTTCAGAACAACAATCGGTGTGCGTCAAGGATGCCTACTTTCTCCAACACTCTTTATCATCTTCCTATACCGCATCATGTCAGATACCCTTGCAGATCACGAAGGCACAATCAGCATAAGAGTTAGAGCAATCTCCAACCTCCGCTTTGCGGATGACATTGATGGATTGGCTGGAGATGAACAATAACTTGAACAGCGCGTAAAGAGGCTTGTCACCACCTCCAGAGCCTATAGAATGTAAATAAGTGCTGAGAAGACTTAAATAATGACCAACAACACCAAAGACATCAACATGGACATCTAAGTCCAAGACGAATCCTTCAACACAGTGCATAGCTTCAAATATTTAGGAGCCATTTTATCAGACAATGGGTCCCGACAGGAAGTCCTCTCCAGGATCGCAAAACAACTGCTGCCCTGGCAAGGTTGAAGCCCATTTGGAAAGACAGGACCATCAGTCTACATTCCAAGGTAAGGTTGCTGCGCTCCCTTGTCATCTCCATCTTCCTATACGCTTGCGAAACATGGGCCCTCACATCAGATCTACAACGAAGAATACAAGGCATGGAGATGCGGTGCTACAAAAGACTTCTGGGCATTTCCTATACCCAGCATGGTAGCACATCACCAATGACGAAGTTCGAGAGACCATCACACAAGCCATTGGACAACATGATGACATGCTCACAGTGGTTAACAAACTGAAACTCCTATCGTATGGACACGTCACCAGACCATCTGGCCTTGCGAAAACCATCCTGCAAGGCACGGTGCAATGAGGCAGAAGAAGAGGGAGACAGACAAAGAGGTGGGAGGACAACTTTCGAGAATGGACTGGTTTGACACTGAATGAAGCCACGCATGAGGGTTGCTGAGAACAGACAAAAGATGGAGTACGCTGGTTAAACGATCATCTGTGGTGCCCCAACGACCTTTGGGTTATGGGATAGGATAGGATAGGAAATTTCCAGAAAGTGGGGATACAATTTATACAGAACCCCCCCCTCCCCCTCCGCCAGCCCTACAGGGAGGACTAGCAAAGAAGATAGTAAATTGATAGAACAGAGTAGGAACGAAAAAGAACAAATGATTATGACAGAAACAGTAGTAATTTAAAGCACAAAATTTCCACAAAGTGGCTATACTATTTATACAGTAGCCCTTGTGTTTTTTGCAAGGACGTTATGCCATGACAATAATAATAATAATAATAATAATAATAATAATAATAATAATAATAATAATAATAATAATAATAATAATAATAATAAATAATAATAATAATAATAATAATAATAATAATAATAATAATAATAATAATAATAATAATAATAATAATAGGAATTCATATGGTGCCTTTCCCCGCAAACTTGTTTTTTCCAACCTAGTTCCAGTCATTCGCCCAAAAAGGCAATCACCGAAGTCGAACGAAGCTCTCCGATGTGTTACGAAATGATGCTTGCATGACTACGACTAGGTGACATTAAAAATGATCGCTGTTGCTTCTAATTCTGTTCGATTTACACAGATTAGCATTTCGCAACGGTATACTTTGTTATTATCGACCATATTTAATAGTTGCGTTCCTTGATTTGCATTTTGTTAGTTCTCAGCAGTAGGCTAATAATAGAATTCCCCATTTCCTGCCTAGAACCAAGTAGACACTGTTATACAGTATACATAGCCTTAGGCTTAATCTACATTATATATTATAAGTCAGTCTTCGTGCAGCGAAGAAGCTCACTAGCTGAATATAATTATTAGACCTGTATTGTTTGTTTTATACGTAAATAAATGTATAAACTATATCTATTCTAATTAATACTATTTAGGCCTATACTTTATAATATTTGAATTTTTAAATTTCCGGAGAAGGACGAGTAGGCTAAGTGATTTTTTTTTTAAAATAACTCGAGATCAGAGTTAAATTAATAGTTGGTTATTCATTGCTTACAGGGTCCAGCGGACTGCAAAGAGCCGAATCAGGACCACAAAATCAAGACCACAACTTCGCTAGTAGTAGTAGTAGTAGTAGTAGTAGTAGTAGTAGTAGTAGTAGTAGTAGTATAGCTATTTAGTTAAATCTATTATTATTATTATTATTATTATTATTATTATTATTATTATTATTATTATTATTATTATTATTATTATTCCTACTTTTAAAAAAAAGAAAAGAATAGTGTGCTGCTGTGCGTGCTCAATGGTGTAAATATGGTCAGTGACGTTTTGTTTGTTTTTGCTGACGTTAGGTGTAACCCGAAATATTCAGATGGTGTTACTCAATACTGGTTATTTTTTTCTTATAGATTTACCAAAGTTTTCAGATGATTTAGGAAAATTTCCGCCTGCCAAGCAACAGTTTTTAAATACGTGTTTCTCATTAAAATACATAACATTGAAATACATATAACAAATTTACTGTATCAGTAAAAAAAAATTGTTAAATAAATAATTGCTTTGGTGCTTGCAATAAAAATGTCAGTTTTTTAAGACCATTATAAACTTGCTTTGCCTTGTTGTGCTGAAGGGACATCAACGTATCCATAGCGCTTTGAAGTTTTGTCATGGTTTTATTGTTGATATAGATGTGAAATCGTTGTATGTGTGCATTATGTGTTATTTATTACTTTTACTCTTTATTACTAATTTTGTCAGTATATTAATCATCATAAAATAATAATAATACTAACTGCTTCAAAATGCGAATCTCGACTTGACTTACAGCTTGAAGCTGTGCAGATCGAAATAGAATTAGATCGAGAAACAACAGCGGCATTTTTTATGCACGGATGTTTCACCACAGGCTCTGAAGTCTTTTCTTTCGTCTTTGTAAACTCGTGGGCCTCCTACATACGTACGTTGTCACAAGTTAGTTGATAAACTTGTGACGTTGTATAATAATTATATAGTATGTAATTGAGGCCTACGAAAGACGAGACTTCCCAGCCTGTGGTTTCACGTAGTCCTGCCAGCATTCGTTCGTAAAACATCGGATCACTTCGCTGGACTCGGAGAGCTTCGTTCGACTTCGGTAATTGCCTTTTTCGGCGAATGACTGGAACTAAGTTGGAAAAAACAAATTCGCGTCCCGGATAGAGCACTCCCTTGTACCTAAAATGGGGTCCTGGAAAAAAGTGGGTTCCAAGCAAATAAACCCATTTGTTACTAAGAAAGACAAGGTCTGCTACCCATTTGTGCATTTATTCAAGTGCACACACACACACACACACACACACACACGTTATGAAGGGCCACTCTTTGACCTACTCACTGCCCACCCCAACTGCCACTACCAGCCCTACTCCTTCCGACCTTCCTGTCGCGTTATATATATATTTTATATTAATATATATATTGATGTTAAAGGGTGAATGAATATATTAAAAGAATTTTATATGAATAGAATCAATTTCCTCTTTTTACTATGCCTAAAATCGATAAGAAACAAGAAAATAATGTTGAGAAATAGAAAATAAAGAATAAAAGAAATTACTGGCTATTCATTCGTCCTGTTTGCTTTTTTACAACTAAAAAAGAATACCACTGGTTGATGGTTGATGATATTTATTTCATATGATGTGATGTGATACGATGAACCCGTGATGGCAAGGCTCTTCAAAATAATTAAAATGTTATCAACACTTATCTGCTGAAGAACGTTCTGATTTCTTTAGTTATAAAAGTAGGTCTTGAAATGTTCCTGGTGTTTAATCAAGGCATCATCTTCACGCTTGGCCAGGAGGAAGATACGTCGTCCAGCTGACTTCACATGGACGTCAAGGATATGGCGAACCCCATGTCATTAGATGAATGGGCGTGGAAGATGGAAGTAGATTAGAACACCAAACAGTCAGAAACTACAAGAAAAATCCTTTCCCAGCTCAGGATTCGTTTGTTGGGTTTACGACACGTGTTGTTTAGGATGAGACGAGCTTTTCGAACCAAATTTATGACCTCTATAATCCAAATAATGGTCTGGCGTAAACATACGTTCCTTGCCCTCCAAAGATGGTTGCTCGAATGTTTATCCTAACGAATCTTTTCCACATTCAGCCAATCGAAAAGATGGTACACAAATTGTCTATGGTAACAATACTCTAAAAATGAACTACACTAAATAAAAAATTGTCCATACTGCGTCATTCTGAAAACAATATTATTATCGTCACTGTCTGTGACGTATTGTCTATGACGCATTGTCTGGCCTACAGCAGATTATCGAGGATGCGTAGAGTAGGCGCTTGTATCGCGACAATATCCCCCCGCTTAAGTGAAAAATCAAGAATGCAATTTTTCCTTCCACTTACATCGAGCGACTGAGATAATCTGCCCCGATATTGTCTTTGCCTGGAATGACTCGTACAGAGAAGTTGTACTGTTGGAGTTGTATGGCCCATCTCATCAGCCGTCCGTTTTCTGTCCTTGCTTTTTGCAGATATTGTAGAGGCTGGTGATCTGTTTCAATAACAAACTTTGTTCCAAACAGGTATTGTTCAAACTTCCGTATTCCCCATACTATTGCCATGCATTCCTTCTCGATCGTGGCATATCGGCCTTCAGTTTCACTCAGCTTCTTGCTGGCGTACGCGATTGGTTGTAAACCATCGCCATGGTCTTGCATCAGGATAGCGCCGATACCTCTGTCTGATGCGTCCGTCCTCAGGACGTACTGTTTCTCTGGATCAGGGAGACAGATGACTGGCTTCTTGCACAACTCTCGCTTGAGTGACGTGAATGCTTCTTCGCATTTGTCGTCCCACTGAACTCGTTCAGGATGCCCTTTCTTCGTCTTTTCAGTCAGCGGCAGTGCGAGCGTAGCGAAGTTCGGCACGAACTTCCGATAATACCCTGCTAGACCCAAGAAAGCGCGCAAGTCTTTCTTCGTCTTCGGTGGTTGCGCGTTTCTGATCTTTTCAACCTTGTCCTCTTCTGGTTGAATTGTACCTTGACCAACTATGTGTCCTAGAAATGACAGGCTCTCAAATCCAAAATAACATTTGGAAGGTTTTGCTGTCAGATTGCACTCATGTAATCTATCCAACGTTGCTTTGAGGACTTGCACATGCTCCTCCCACGTTTCAGTTGCTACCATGACGTCATCAATGAAATTGCTCATTGTGTCTTGCTTTTCCGTCGGTTTGTCCAATGAATGAATATCTGTCGGTCCTTTGGCATTTTCCATCTGAATCACGGGTATGCTATCTTTTGTCTCAGTAGTACCTTTCTGTTCATGTTCGTCGATCATCACAACGGCGACGATATGAGTTTCCACTTGCTTTTCTCTTTCAACGTACAGTTTCAGTGCATTAGCATGGTAGATCTTCTCATTGTCTCCTACTGCAATCTTGTAGTCACATTCATTGATGCGGTCAGTGACAACATATGGACCTTTCCATACCATCTGCAGTTTGTTGGCTTTATCGGAAACAAGCATGAGAACTTTATCTCCAACGTTGAATTTTCGTGCTTTTGCTTTCATGTTGAAATGTTTCGCGTGTTTAACGCTTGCTTTTCCAAGATTTTCTCTGGCGATTTTACAGGTTTCTTCAATTCTATTGCGGAGGTCGATCACATACTGAAATGTGGTCCTGGTTTCTTCCGTCTGTTCTTCCTGTGTCCAGAGCTCTTTCAGAATCTGTAACGGTCCTCGTACAGTTCGTCCATAAAGAAGCTCAAAGGGAGAGAATTGTAGTGATTCTTGCGGTACTTCTCTGATAGCAAATAGAAGTGCAGGAATAAACCTGTCCCATTCTTTTGGTTGTTCTTGACAAAGATGTTTCAGCATACTTTTGATGGTACCATTGAAACGTTCCACCAACCCGTTGCATTGTGCGTGTCTTGGTGTGGTCCTCAGGCCTTTCACACTCAATAGCCTGTTCACTTCGTCAGCTAGGGATCCTACAAATTGAGATCCGTTGTCTGTCAGAATCTCTCTCGGAATACCTAAGCGAGTCCATATTTCCCACAATGATTCGGCCACATCTTCGGCTTTGATGGATTTTAATGGTTTGGCTTCGACGTAGCGTGTAGCATAGTCCACCATGGTGATTATATAGCGGTGCCCCCTGTCGGACGCTGGTAAGATAGGTCCGATGATATCCACCGCCACACGATCAAAAGGTGTGTGGATTATTGGCATCTTGCCCAAAGGCAGTTTCCGAACTTGACCCTTCGGTGACGTCCTTTGGCATATGTCACATGACGCGCAATAGCGTCTGATGTCTCCGCAGATTCCGGGCCATACGAAATCGTTCCAGATTCTCTTCCTGGTTTTGGTTACACCCAGGTGTCCTGACATCGGCGTGTCATGGGCCAATCGTAACACTTCGTTGCGATATTTCTTTGGGACAACAATTTGTTTGGTCTCTTTACCGTTTTGGAGAAAAGAACGGTACAAAATTCCCTTTCTCCAGCTGTAGGTGGCTTTAGAAGTTGATTTGCGCCCTCCTTTCCCATGCTTGGTCTCACTGTCAGCTAGCTTTCTTGCTTTCTCCAGGGTTGGATCCTCCTTCTGAGCTTGTCCCAACTCCACTGGAGTGACATCCCCGAGCAGAGAATTGGATGTTTTCAATGTTTTATCTGTTTTCCCCACAGAAGCTCTAGTTTGCATTGCTGCGCATACTTCTCGAACAGCGTAAACTGGAACAGGCGTCAGGTTCCCATCCTCAGACTTACGGTAGTTCCCTACAAGAACTTGCTCTACCGGTTGCTTCATAACGGCCACAACAGTCTTCCCTTCAAAGAATGGTGTGTTCATGTGTACCGTCGCAATTGGTAGTGATAACTTCGCAGGCGACGAGGCCATCACTATCTCAATGGTCTCTCCTGACAAACATCGCTCGGGTACGAGACTGGAATCGACGATGGTGATCGACGCTCCAGTGTCGCGCAATGCTGTCGCTTGCTTTCCTTCTACTTCTACTTGGCACTCCGGCGAGAACGGTATCGCCGTACATAATGAACAGAGCTTGCCGTGACTCTGTACATCCTCCGGCCTCATACTTCCAGCTATTGCGGCGGCTGCTTTGTTTTCTTTCCCTCCTTTTGGGCACTGTCTCGCCACATGACCTTGCTGGTTACAAGTATAGCAGGTTACTTCAGGCCTCCTTGTCCTGACGTTGTGGAGCTGCTTCTGCGTTGCCTCCACTTTCTTTTTATCTCCTTCCTCATCTTCTTTCCTTCTACTATGCTTGAGCCTATCTCCGAATCTATTCCTGGGTCTTTCATGATCAGACATAGTGGCTTGCTTTGCTGATTCGTAGGTTAAAGCAAATCTTATTGCATCGCCCATCGTCTCCGGCTCCTTTTCTCTGACAAAACGCGCTTGATCAAACGGTATCCCACTAAGAAACTTTTCTTGCAGTATCAAATCACGCAGATCGTCATATGTGTTGTCTTTCCCTGCAAGTTCCTGCCATCTGGATAACCAGAGATCTAACTTGGTAGCGTACTCTTGTGTTGATTCTCCTTGCTGTCTTCTGGCCTCTCGAAATTTTTTCCGATATTCTTCTGCCGTCAGCTGGAATCGGAACAATAATGATCGCCGTAATGTTCCGTAATCGCCGGCATCAGCATCACTCAACATAGAGTAGACCTCCCTCGCTTTCCCTTTTAGCAAGGTGCCTAGGCGAGGAGCCCATTGATTAATTGGCCATTCTTGAATCTTAGCCGTTCTCTCAAATGTGCGTAGATAATCTTCCAGATCATCTTTGTCTTCCAGAAAAGGTAGTTTTATCTTCAGTTTTTCCTGATAAAACTGCGATGAACGAGAATCCGACGGATCGGCAGCATTGTCGTTGGTGTTGTCACTGTTCACGTGACGTATTCGTTCGAGTTCTAATTCATATTCCAATGTTGCTTTATGTTTCCTTTCATCGATTTCAGCTTGTCGCTTCCTTTCTTCAGCTTCAGCTTGATGCTTTCTTTCTTCAGCTTCAGCTAGTCGCTTTCTTTCTTCAGCTTCAGCTTGTCGCTTTCTTTCTTCAGCTTCAGCTTGTCGCTTTCTTTCTTCAGCTTCAGCTTGATGCTTTCTTTCTTCAGCTTCAGCTTGAGCTAAACGCGTTTTCTCTTCCTTGACGTAATTGACAAGATCTGGACCCGACAACCCCAACGCTTCTCCTTCGGCCTTAAACTTTAAGAAAGGATCGTTGGCTTCCATTGCTTTCGCTTGAGCACGAGTCGTCATTTACGAATTCCAAAAATGTAATACGACAGGAAAGAATAAATTAGCGTTCGAGAAGTTCCGATTGCGTCACGCCGATTACGTCACGTCAATGACGTTATTTTCCCGAGGAAGAAAAAGTACAAAATGGCAACTCTTTGGAATATCTTCGAACAACCCCAATGGATTCGTTATAACTATACGCTTTTACTGCAATTTCTGTTATTTGCTATTCGCGTATTAACAGCATAAAACCAAGAACTTGAAAGGAAGAGTTTTGTGTATCCGGCAATGGCACCCTCTTGTTAACACCAGTTCTACTTCGAACTCAAAGATTCTAATTCATTCTTGTAATGTAATTAGAATTGTGATAACGTGTCACTGTCTAGGCTCGAATCCAGTAGCTAAACTTATCAAATTCACAAAAGTTATCCTGCTACCTTTACCTTGATTCGCCTAATAAGATCAACTGTACGTGGCCTTATTTGATTGCCACACAGATACAATCCACCCTGGATGATACACCCGTGTCTCAGGGATTTACTGTGTGTATATTTATAAATTAAAAAATACACTCTAGTATAACTCGCGGTCCGTTCCTTTGTGGCGGATGAGTTTACTAGACCCTTCTGCTAATACTCTCTCACTACGAGTATTCTTCTAATTTTCTATGTCGCTCTTACTTCGGCGAACAGAAATGTTAAGCTACAAAACTGACTTAATGATCCTGTGTGATTATTCCGTTTATCACTGATCTATTAAGCGCGACGCTACTGTCTGTCTACTGTTCGGTCCGTTGAACATAGAACATTTACCTTACCTTCAAAGGTGACTAGTAGGTCAACAAGTTATTTAGTCTTTATACTAAATTATAACTTGTTATCTCTCTCTCTAATATTGACACAGGTCCTCGTGTCTCCGGATTCGCTATAACAACAAATGCTATAGGATTCCAATATTAGCTTCAAACACTCAATCGGTTAAGACTGAGATAATAAAATAGACCGCCGTTCTGCCTATTCTTTTACAGCATGTAATACCCGAAATTACTGCTGAACATTTGATTGACAACACGTACTGGGAGTCGTTTGCATAAGGTTATAAATATGCAACCTAATTATATCTGTAAATATAACTGGTAAATTATGATCGACGTGGGAAGCTGATATTACATTGGTTGGTAGGGTAGTCCATAAGTCCGCCCATTTGTAAGAGCGGCTCCCTCCAACCTCCCGCGTTGAACAAATGAATGATACAATGATAATTTACATGTACAATGTAGTAAATATCATCACCACCAGTGGTAACACGACTTAAAAAGTGAATGTGACTCCAACTATCCCGGACGAGCCCCCATTGTCGCGTTATATATATATTTTATATTAATATATATATTGATGTTAAAGGGTGAATGAATATATTAAAAGAATTTTATATGAATAGAATCAATTTCCTCTTTTTACTATGCCTAAAATCGATAAGAAACAAGAAAATAATGTTGAGAAATAGAAAATAAAGAATAAAAGAAATTACTGGCTATTCATTCGTCCTGTTTGCTTTTTTACAACTAAAAAAGAATACCACTGGTTGATGGTTGATGATATTTATTTCATATGATGTGATGTGATACGATGAACCCGTGATGGCAAGGCTCTTCAAAATAATTAAAATGTTATCAACACTTATCTGCTGAAGAACGTTCTGATTTCTTTAGTTATAAAAGTAGGTCTTGAAATGTTCCTGGTGTTTAATCAAGGCATCATCTTCACGCTTGGCCAGGAGGAAGATACGTCGTCCAGCTGACTTCACATGGACGTCAAGGATATGGCGAACCCCATGTCATTAGATGAATGGGCGTGGAAGATGGAAGTAGATTAGAACACCAAACAGTCAGAAACTACAAGAAAAATCCTTTCCCAGCTCAGGATTCGTTTGTTGGGTTTACGACACGTGTTGTTTAGGATGAGACGAGCTTTTCGAACCAAATTTATGACCTCTATAATCCAAATAATGGTCTGGCGTAAACATACGTTCCTTGCCCTCCAAAGATGGTTGCTCGAATGTTTATCCTAACGAATCTTTTCCACATTCAGCCAATCGAAAAGATGGTACACAAATTGTCTATGGTAACAATACTCTAAAAATGAACTACACTAAATAAAAAATTGTCCATACTGCGTCATTCTGAAAACAATATTATTATCGTCACTGTCTGTGACGTATTGTCTATGACGCATTGTCTGGCCTACAGCAGATTATCGAGGATGCGTAGAGTAGGCGCTTGTATCGCGACACTTCCTCCAAATCAAAATTGTATTTACAGGGTATTAGGGGAGGGCGGAGGGGAGTGGGGGAGAGGGGAGGGAGAAACGGTGGGGAGAAAGGGGAACTGAACCCATTCTTTCTACAGCCCTGCATTTTGTTGTTGTTGTTGGTGGTGGTGGTGGTGGAGGTGGTGGAGGTGGTGTCACTGGTGATTTACAATGTCAACAAGGAGGATAGATAGTTTGAAAAGGAAACACATGGAATTGGAACACAAGTATATCAACTAACAAGTTAGTATCTCCCTTCTAACCCCTTGGGGTTCTAACCTATAAAGGGAAAAGTGAAAGCCCCAGTTGAAAACCTGTCTTTCCTTTATAGGCAAGACCGATTCACTGCGGCAACAGTTCACCCCGTTGGAGTGCCGGGGGTTTCAGTATGAGTGGTGTCCCCGCTTTCTGGAAATGTGGTGCTTTGGATTCCCACTGTCGCTGTCTTCCTCATTTGCTCTTCTTCGCTAGATCAATGACCTACCTTTTTTCTTGAAAACTCTTCCTGGGCAGGACTCCTTTGTTTGTGTGTGAGGTCTGTTGGATCGGCTTGGGAGTTTTGGACGCTTTCTGCCGGGTGGTCGCTAGGGCTTCCTATGATGTTGTTGTTTGGCAATGTAGGCATTTTGTATGTATGTGTTTTGTTGATGATTTGTAGTGATGTTTGTTTTTGTAACCGGGGGTTCGAGTGGTTGGGGTGGGGCCTCGGCCGTCCCCTGCGTGGGATGTCTTTGTTGTGGGGTGACTGGCCGGTGGAGGGCATTCAGTTTTCCCACTAGGGTTGTTTCAGCAGATCTTTTATGCGGATCGGGGGTTGTCCGGTCCTGATTTGGCTCGGAAGAGTCCGCTGGACCTAAAGCAACAATCAATCAATCAATCAATCTCCCTTCTATGTCTCTGTCGACGTGCGCGTACAACCGGTTGCTTCCCTTTACATGCTTTGTGCTCCATAGAGCGTCTTCGGCCTAAAATAATTTTTTAGAAACTTCAAAACCCAGGGGAATTATGGGTAGGGAAATCCTTTTCTGAAATGACATCGGCAGGACTCTTTGCTATTCGTGCATGGCACACGAGACACACGCAAAATGGCGTCACAAGAAGATTGGTTAGATCTGAATTCGTCTAATTTGACCTCGCATGCTGCTGGATAACAATGCAATTTGAATTTGCTTTCAAAAATCAAAAGAGAGCGAGACCACAACAAAGTACAACGAGCCAAGGCGACGTAAACACTCAAGGCCGACAGAACAAAAAGCACACAAACTACAAAAGGTAAATACCCGTGACCATACACAATAAAGTAGGCCTAACCACCATTGCAAAATAGGATTGATCATCACCATGATTGAATTTTTCCACCCCACCTTCCAATCGGTACGGAATCGAACATATGCTCAAATCATCATAATCTTTGACAGAACTTGCATGTGCATTATACAGTGTGATTCAAGCGATAAATGAACCATCACATCGAAGCGATCTGAGCAGCTGAATCGATGACAATGGCGATCAATCGTTCACTGAGACTCACGATCGCCTGCACTGAGCTCACATACATGTGTGCATGTTTCTATAAATCCATCGTGTTCTCCTTCGATAATTGAGCAAAGCCTTTGTTCACTACCAGAAATATGCAGTTCCTCTCCCAACTTTCGTTTAATTTCAGCCAGCACATCTTCGCGAGAAATGGCGACCACGACTGCAACCGTAGCTAGTTATACGAATACGAATACGAATACGATCACTTTATTATCTCAATCAAAGAGAAATTCACACGTGGTGCCAGATATAAATGTTACAAGACGATAAAGGACAGTATAACAACAATAAACAGTAAACAGTAAAACAGGATAAAAGTATATTAAGACATTACTAAATTAACCATTTAAAACTGTAATCATAAGAATCATAAGAAGTTACATGGGGAATAGCAGATACCTATCACATGATTTACGTTCAGTGTCATAATCATGATATAAGGTATTGCAACAAAAACAATCACTGTTGGCAAGCAATAGTCACATCAATATACAACAACGTAAGACTTTTAAATAAAGATGTTCATAAAAAATATAAAAATCGCTAAGCACATAGACCTACACTAAACAGAAATGTAAGATCACAGGGGCACATATTCACTATCTCATGCGGATTGGGCATTAATTGTATAAATCATGCCACGCACACTGTCATAATAGAAGCATCATACGTTCAAATTTTCAATCATTTAATAAAGAGATTGCGGTGGGTATAAAACTATTTTTAGTGCGTACAGTTTTGAACTTTGGTGTCCTGTAGCGCCTACCCGAGGGCAGGAGATTGAAGTGGTGCGCGAGCACGTGACTGCTGTCTTGAAGTATGCGACGGGCTTTTCTCACCACTCGCCTTTCATACATCGCTTTCATACTTACTTGTTGCACTCCCACAACCTTCCCACAAACTCTCACCACTCTGTCCAACACATTCCTACTGTCCAAAGACAACCTTCCATACCAACATACAAATGAGAAAGTGAGAATAGAAGAGATGAACGAATCATAAAAGGTTTGGAGGATACGGTTTTGAACATGCAAGCGTCGGAGTTTCTGGAGGCAATAAATTCTAGATTGGCATTTTTTGTGAATACCATTGACGTTAGAAGAGAAGTTCAGCTTCTCGTCAATGATGGTGCCAAGGTACTTGTATTCTGTGACCCTCTCTACTGTAGCACCGCCAATGACGAGAGCGGGGATGGGGACGGGGTTGCGGCGAAAATCAATGATTAGCTCTTTTGTTTTTTTTACGTTTAAGTCGAGGTAGTTTTCCTTGCACCAGGTGCTGAAAACTTCGACAGATGAGAAATACTGAGAATTTGAGTTTGACATGTCCACCAGGGCTGAGTCGTCCGAGTACTTAATGACCGGACAGGTGTCAGAGCCACGGCAGTCGTCGGTATACAACGTAAAAAGTACCGGCGAAATTACAGTGCCCTGGGGCGCACCGACAGAGGTTTGCTTGACAGAGGAAAGAGCAGAGTGAAAGCGGACAGCCTGGGACCTATTGACAAGAAATTGAACTATCCAGAGGACGAGTTTGGAGGGTACAGAGTAAGAAAGGAGCTTCTGGGCCATGAGATGAGGTTGGATAGTATTGAAAGCAGAACTGAAATCGATGAAGAGGACGCGGACGAAGGAGCTGGGGGTCTCTAGGTGGGTGTAGGCATTGTGAAGGAGGGTAAGAGTTGCGTCTTCAGTGCTGCGATTGGGTTTGTAGGCAAACTGTAGGGGGTCAGAGAATGGCTGAGTGTGAAAGAGTAGACGAGAGAGAACAATTTTTTCAAAACATTTCATGGCTATGGATGTTAGGGCTACGGGGCGATAGTCATTTAACTGCTTGGGTCGTGCGATCTTGGGGATGGGTGAGATAACAGAGTGCTTCCACACACTGGGCACGACACAGTCACGCAGGGACCAGGAAAACAGCTGGCTAAACACTACACACAGCTGTGCCGCGCACCACCTCAAGGTCCGCCCTCCTATGCCATCGGGGCCTGCAGCCTTCTTTACATTCAATTTTTGAAACACTGATCTTACTGTGTCGCCATCGATATCAAAGTCTCTGTCATCAGCATCAGTATCTTCTTTCAAGCGCGTTATGATCTCTTCGACGTTATTTTTCGTATCATCGCGTTCAAAACGGCAATAAAAAGTGTTAAGATTTTCAGACATTTCTTGCTGTTCATTTAGAGGGAGGTCACTGCGTGCAGACTTATGTTTTTCCATGCCTGACAGAGTTTTAAGCCCTTGCCAGGCATCAGCCATGCTACCGCGTTCGAATTGCGCCTCAACCTTTTCTTTGTACTGCCTTCTCGCGTCTAACATTTCTTTCCGCAGCTTCGTTTGCACGCGCTTTCGCTCGGCTCGATCACCCGATTGGAATGCGGCTTTCTTTTCATTCAGCGTGGCTTTCAGCGACTTTGATATCCAAGGCTTGTTATTGGGAAATAATTTTATGGTCTTCGTTGGAATAACCAAATCTTCACAAAATTTTACATAATCAGAGACAACATCAGCAGCTTCATTCACACTCTCACTCGACTCAACAAACATATTCCAATCAGTACATTCGAAACAACCTTGCAACTGCTCAATGCTATCAGGAGACCACAGTTTGACTGTTTTCTTCACAACAGGTTGACATTTGATTTTAGGCAGATAAGCAGGGACAAGATGGACACAATCATGATCAGATTTACCAAGGGCGGGGAGAACAAAAGATTTAAAAGCATTGGGTATATTGCCATAGACACAATCAAGAGTGTTAGAAACAGTTTTACCTATGCGGGTTGGAATGGAAACATATTGATGAAATGAAGGAAGATGTTTATGTAAATCACTTTTGTTAAAATCTCCAGTGACAAAGTTAGGAGCGTCCGGCGAGACAGTTTGTAGGTCACGCACGACCTCAGCGACCTGTGCGGCTGCACGTGCCTTGTCGGCCCACGTAGGAATGTATACAACTGTGACGTAGATCTGACCGAATTCACGGGGCAAGTACCAAGGTCGCAGCGACACGGACAACAACTCAACATCCCGCGTATTCAACTGCTTACGCACAGTAACACTATTCCTACTACACCACCGTTCATTCACGTACAGGCACACGCCACCGCCTGATTTCTTTTTACTGACTTCTACATCTCTATCAGTCCTGAAGGGCTCGCCAAAGCCGTTGAGTGCAATGCTACCGTCATCAATCTTATCACAGAGCCAAGTCTCTGAAATACAAATCAAGCATGCATCCCTAAACTCAGACAAGTAGCTTGTATAGGCCTGTAACTCCTCAAAGTTCAGATTTTCCGATGTAGGCCTGATGGATCTTGCATTAGTCACAATCATAGATGGTAGCGATGGGCAATGTCTATATCTTCGTAGTCTTCTTCTCACACCTCCACGTCTTCCTCTCTTCTTTGTCTTCTTCTTCTTCGTGTCTCGATCTTCATCTTGTTCAGTCATCATCTCAGTCGGAAAGTCAGCAAATTGATGGGCTTTATTGTCAGCCACAGAACAAAAACTCAAAAGTACCTCTCTGCTGTATTGAAGTGTGGGCTGGGTGCCTGTACCCTGGCCATGGTGGCCGCCATGTTGTTCCGTCCCACTCACAACGACGACGGATTTGCACAAGGAAGACACGGTCACAGAAACCACCAACAGTCTCAAAACTTGCAGATTCCACATCTTGCATCACTTGTAAACAACTTTTACACGAAATGCACGTCAATAAACAACGTAAAACACATAAAAATATCGATAAACGGGACAGCACAGGCACCACAGGTTACGCCCGACTGAGAAGCGCGACCTTTTAGTTATCATATTTCCCAGAATTCTCTATTCTATTTTTAGGTTTGGAATACCCCCGTCTCAGCTTGTGGCTAAAACCAATGGCAACGGGACCAACTGGAAGCAATACGAGATACTAACTTGTTAGTTGATATACTTGTGATTGGAAAGAATTTGTTTTATTGTTGTTGTCGTCACTAATGATGTAAAATGGTCACGAAGATGATCGATAGGTCAATGAGAGATTGAAAGGGTAACCGTAGTGAAGGAAGGTGTCGAGGAAATTGTTTTGTTGTTGTCGTCACTGATGATGTCAAACGGTCACGAAGATGATCGATAGGTCAACATAAGATTGGAAAGGAAAATTCATAGTTGAAAGAAAGGGTTGAGGAACTGATGATGTTAAACGGTCACGAAGATGATCGATAGGTCAACATAAGATTGGAAAGGAAAATTCATAGTTGAAAGAAAGGTTTGAGGAACTTGGTTTATTGTTGTCGTCACTGATGATGTAAAATGGCCACAAAGTTGATTGATAAACAAGAGATTGAAGAGAAACTCGTAGAGAAGGACCTTAAGTTTTGAGAAAATTGTTTTGCTGTTGTTTTTGTCATAGACGATTTAGAATAGTCAGGATGATGATCGATAGATCAACGCGAGATTGAAAGGAAACACGTAGTGACAGAAAATTTTGAGGAAAGTTTAATAATGCTGAAGTAGTATACTGAACAATCCCCAAGTAGTTTCTGTTCATATAAACTTGCCAGAAAGTAACAAATCAAATAAATGTTGGTGGAGACTATGGACCTGTAGAAAGCTGCGAAGTATTATCTTGATAAGAACTTGTATTCAAGACTGGTAGAAATTTGATTATTTCAATATTTTTGCCTTGGGGGAAAGAAAGTGTCCAGTTTTAATTTGCGTACCATTTGCTGCTACATTAGCTTTGCACAATTTGTGAGAAAATATAACGGAAATCCTTTATGATGTTTTTTTTTTTTAAAAGAAGTACATGTGTTGATATTTTTAAAACTTATTATTTACCTAGTTGTTGTTGGGACTGCATTACGTTTGCAATGCATTTGCAAGTCTGTTATCAAATAAATCATTTGTGTAACCACGTAGATTATATATATGGATGTGCTGGTGTATTACTTTGAGCTAGCTGCCTTGTTTTGCATTTGGGTAGCATGAGATATAACTCTATTGTTTGGTTTGCAGAGAAACTGTTGCAGTAGTGTGATTCTCACCTTGTACATGTAAATCAAATCATTGACAATGCAATAAATAATAGTGTAATGCTGGATGATGATGATGATGATGATGATGATGATGATGATGATGATGATGATGATGATGATGATGATGATGACGATAATGATGATGATGATGATGACAACGTAGTCTTGTATAGTGCAGGTATTCACGGATAAAACCTTCTTTTCTCAAGTGCATAACACGCCCCAATCCCCCCCAGTTGTGAACGGGTGTTCCGGACTATTTAGAACTAGGTAAGGTAAAACGCAAGCAAAAGGTAAATGAGATGGGCTAGGCACTGTCCTCATTAAGCTGGTCTAGAGAAAAGAGAGGTCCCAAACGTCTTCTCTACCAAACAACCAAAAGGATACAGGAACACCTTTACCTCCTGTCTTGTTTGATTTGCAAAGAAAGTGCCGAAACGAAATGTTTTTGATCTCGTAAGTCCTATTATTTATAATGAGATACGTAATGAAATAATTCTGGAATTATAAGAGCCTTTTTTTCCCCAATGAAATTATTTATTTGATGTTTCTAAAATAAGTAATTCGACCTAGGTGATTGCTGCACTTCCTCCCACCCATCCCCCTCCGCTCCCCGTGGGGAGTATAAATAGTATCCCTGCTTTCTGGAAATTTAGTGCTTTAAATTCCCACTGTCGCTGTCTTTCTCTTTTGTTCTTTCTCATTCCTACTCTGTTCTATCAATCTACTATACTATCTTCTTCTTCTTCGCTAGACCAGTCCCTTACCAGTTTTCTTGAAAACTCTTCCGGGACAAAACACCTCAATTGTGTGTGAGGTCTGTTGGATCAGCTTGGGAATATTGGACGCTTTCTGCCAGTATGTCACTGGGGCTTCCTACGATGTTATTATTTGGCAATGTAGGCAATTTATATGCATGTGTTTTGTTGATATTTTATAATGATGTTTGTATTCTATTTTGTTTTTATAAACGAGGGTTCGATAAATGAGAGAATATCCTCAGCGTCCCCTGCGTGGAATGTCTTTATTGTAAAGTGACTGGCTGGTGGAGTGCCTTCAGTGTTACCACTACGGATGTTTCGGCAGATCTTTTATGTGGATCGGGGGTGAGTCCTCTTTCTGCGAAGTTGTGATTTTGATTTTGAGGTCCTAATTCGGCTCTTTGCAGTCCTCTGGACCCTGTTAGCAATGAATAACTAACTAACTAACGATTGCTGCACTTAACTTAACTTTGCGTCCATCTTTTGACAATTTTCAAGTTTAGCTATAGTCTAATATGACTACGTTAGCGTCTTGCTTTTTTTTTTTTTTGTTCTTTTTTTTTAAATTGCATCTTTTGTTTTTCTTTTGTGTGTGTGTGGGTTGAATGTATCGGTCATTTTAATGTAACCAGCAGTAGGCTCAGCTTTACGTCACTGATGTAGCACATTGTGTAATCTTCACTTCATTTGATTCATTCTGTAATTTGAACTGATTTATACTTGGGAAAAGGCACCATATGAATTATTATTATTATTATTATTATTATTATTATTATTATTATTATTATTATTATTATTATTATTATTATTATTATTATTATTATTATTGTCACGGCATAACATCCTTGCAAAACACCAGGGCCTCTGTATAAATAGTATCGCCACTTTGTGGAAAGTTTGTGCTTTAAATTACCACTATTTCTGTCATAATCATTTGTTCTTTCTCGTTCCTACTCTGTTCTATCAATTTACTAGGCCTATCTTCTTTGCTAGTCCTCCCTGTAGGGGTAGCGGGGGGTTTCTGTATAAATAGTATCCCCACTTTCTGGAAATTTCCTATCCTATCTTATCCCGTAACTCAAAGGTCGTTGGGGCACCACAGATGATCGTTTAACCAGCGTACTCCATCTTTTTCTGTTCTCAGCAACCCTCATGCGTGGCTTCATTCAGTGTCAAACCAGTCTATTCTCGAATGTTGTCCTCCCACCTCTTTGTCTGTCTCCCTCTTCTTCTACCTCATTGCACCGTGCCTTGCAGGATGGTTTTCGCAAGGCCAGATGCTCTGGTGACGTGTCCATACGATCGGAGTTTCCGTTTGTTCACCACTGTGAGCATGTCATCATGGCTTGTGTGATGGTCTCTCGAACTTCGTCATTGGTGATGTGCTGCCATGCTGGGTATAGGGAATGCCCAGAAGTCTTTTGTAGCAACGCATCTCCATGCCTTGTATTATTCGTTGTAGATCTGATGTGAATGTCCATGTTTCGCAAGCGTATAGGAAGATGGAGATGACAAGGGAGCGCAGCAACCTTATTTTGGAATGTATACTGATGGTCCTGTCTTTCCAAATGGGCTTCAAACTTGCCAGGGCAGTAGTTGGTTTGCGATCCTGGAGGGGACTTCCTGTCGGGACCCATTGTCTGATACAATGGCTCCTAAATATTTGAAGCAATGCACTGTGTTGAAGGATTCGTCTTGGACTTAGATGTCCATGTTGATGTCTTTGGTGTTTTTGGTCATTATTTAGGTCTTCTCAGCACTTATTTACATTCTATAGGCTCTGGAGGTGGTGTCAAGCCTCTGTACACGCTGTTCGAGTTCTTGTTCCTCTCCAGCCAATCCATCAATGTCATCCGCAAAACGGAGGTTGGAGATTGCTCTACCCTCTATGCTGATTGTGCCTTCGTGATCTGCAAGGTTATCTGATATGATGCGGTATAGGAAGATGTTAAAGAGTGTTGGAGAGAGAAGGCATCCTTGACGCACACCGATTGTTGTTCTGAACCAGTTCCCGATGGCGCTTTTGTGGAGGACTGCACTGGTAGCCTTTTCATACAGGCTTTTGATGACTTCAATAATTTTAGGGATGATGTTGTACACTCTCATGGTTGCCCACAGAGCTGCATGCCAGACTCGGTCAAACGCTTTCTTGAAATCTACAAACACATGATATAGATGTTGATGGTGCTGTGGGTATTTCTCGCAGATTATTTTGAGGTTGAAAATCGGTTCAGTGGTACTTCGCCCTGCCCTGAATCCTGGTTGTTATTCAGCTATGATTTGTTCAGCTTGGGGTTTCAACCTGTTGAGTATTATTTTGAGGAAAACCTTACTGGAAATTTAGTGCTTTAAATTCCTACTGTCCCTGCTTTCTTCTTTCTCATTCCTACTCTGTTCTGTCAATCTACTGTACTATCTACTACTATTCCAAAACTCCTCATTTGTGTATGAGGTCTGTTGGGTCAGCTTGGGAATATTGGACGCTTTCTGTTAAATGGTCACTAGAGCTTCCTATGATATTATTATTTAGCAATGTAGGCATTTAATTTGTATGTGTTTTGTTGATATTTTTAATGAAGTTTGTATTCTATTTTGTTTTTGTAAACGAGGGTTCAATAAATTAGAGTATAGCCTTAGCATCTCCTTCATGGGATAACCTTTATTGTAAAGTGACCGGCTGGTGGAGTGCCTTCAGTGTTACCACTAGGGTTGTTTCGGCAGATCTTTTATACGGCTCGGGGGTGAGTCCTCTTTCAACTAAGTTGTGGTCCTGATTTTGTGGTCCTGATTCGGCTCTTTGCAGTCCGCTGGACCAGGTAAGAAATGAATAACTAACTTTTTATCTGAGGTATTAATTTTTTTTAATGGGGGTTGCTATATTTTTTTCAATGTGTATATTGTATACACATTCCTAAAGTAATAAATACAACGAAGAGTGATTTTATATTTTCGTGGACGTGTGTGGTAAGAGTTTACATCATTCTCTCTGTCTTAGTCCTTGCCTTTCTGCTACAACTACAATGTATTTCTATTCACACTGTGTAGCAGAAACTCACCAAGGCTTAACGTTCGCCGTTTCACTCATTATGAATGAACAATACAGTTTAACGTCACCACCCATCATTTGCGATACGGCAGACAGGATAAGCATCCCATAGGAAAAGGGGGTATAGGGGTCTAAATCCACACTGAGCTACAAGAACCATCATACTGCTAAGGCAGACGGTGACAACATAACCACTTTTTATCCTGCTCACTACCGGATTCGAACCTGGGTCATCGGTGTGCCAGGCGAATTCATTAGCTGAGAGACGAACGTAGTCGTCAGCTAGTCTCAGTGATATGCATTATGAATTCAGCAACTATGATATAATGTTTTATGTACAGAGAAAGAGCTGGTAATTAAACAACCGGACGTCCCTGCACATGCGTCGGACTTCCTCAGAAAAGCCACGGATTCAGCTGACCGGAGGATAGGCCCTATCTGCTGCTTCTGTCTCTCACGACCTCACTCCCACACTGCATTGTACTTTCAGTTTCACGTTCCTTTATAGAGTATTAACTGGCAGAAGAGAGTCGAGGGAGAGAGAGAAAAGACGATGATGATGATATGAACTTTGAACTGATCTGTCATTAAAAAGCGCTAGGTGAATACCCTGGTGATGATGGTGATGATCATGGGGGGAAAATTGGATGAAAGAGGACGAGGTGAGGGAGACAGGGAAATGTAGTCAGAGAAGGAGGAGGGGGGGGGGGGCGTAGAGGTCCGTGTGAAAGAGAGGGGAGAGTGAATTGGTTGGAAATAAGATGAGTGCAAGGAAAATAGTGAGAGAGAGACAGAGAGTGAGGGACAGAAAGAGCTGGCGATGTGGATGAGTAGGGAAAAACAGATCGAGAAAGCCAGATGAGAGAGAAAGATAGAGAGCAAACAAACATGGAATAGTTTAATGTAGACAACTACATGTTAGGTCGATGGTAGTTACAGTTTATTAACAAATCCAAAATCTAATTCATTTGTTTTAACAATGAGGGGAAAAGTAAACGAATGAACAAATAAATTGATCAATAATCAAGTGCCCAGCGTCTTCCAAAACATGTCATTGTTTCGTGGTAAACACTCAATTAAAAAAAAATAATAATAAAATTGGGGGTTGGGGGAGAAGTTTTGGAAATGGACTATACGTGTTACAAAAAAATACTGGTTTTAGAAATGGACTGTTAAAAAAGACAACACAACAACAACAACAACAACAACAACAACAACAACACAATCGAGTTTGTCGCTTTTAAAATGGCTCGGGAAATGGACTAGTCTGTGAGTTTAGCACCCTCGCCGACGCCGTGTCGATTGATCTGAGCAATGACGCGGAGCCTTCTTGGGCTTCATCCATGCCCATTCCAGTTTCACCAATCATTCCTCCCTAGAATCCTGAAACAACAGCAGAAAAGTGTACAACGTCACTGGAATGATAAACAACTTCACCTTCATCCGTTCTTCCCCCTTCTCTCTCTCCTTCCTCCTCTTCCACCTCCTACCCCCTTACTCCCCCCGTACCCCCAACAAAACAAAATAATAACTGGTGACATCAAAGTACGACGGTGATAATGAGGACGATGACGACGACTATGATGATGATGTTGATGATGATAATGATGATGACTGTGGTAATGGAGGTGGTAGTGTTCAGTGTGCTGCTAAAGCTACTGCTACTGCTGATTATTATTATTATTATTATTATTATTATTATTATTATTATTATTATTATTATTATTATTATTATTATTATTATTATTATTATTATTATTATTATTATTATTATTAATTAATTAATTAATTAATTAGTTTATTTATTTATTTATTTATTTACTTATTTATAAGGCTCTTTCCCTCGCAGAGATCTCTCCGCTCTGGTAATGACACTATGAAACTAAAACCTCAAGCATTTACAAACAAGTCATGTGGTGAGAGATCAATCATTTTCTTTTCAAGGACCATTAATATGGAATAGCCTCCCAGCCGATGTACGCATGCGACATCCTATAACTCTTTTAAGAAAAAGTTGAAGACGATGATGGTGATTCCATTACTGTTGTTGCTGCTGCTGATGACGATGGTGACAATAAAACTGCTTCTGCTGCCGCTGAGGATTACGATAATGATGATGAATATATGATGCTAATACTACAGCTGCTGTTGCTGAGAATAAAACTACACTATACGCTGTTGATTGGTGCTATTGCTACTACGACTACAACTACTACTACAACAACAACTACTACTGCTGCTGCTGCTTCTACTACTACTAAGACTGCTGCTTCTGATGATACTACTATTATTACTACTACTACTAATACTACCACTGCTGCTGTTGATGATGATGATGATGATGATGATGATGATGGTCCTACTACTGCTGCTGCTGATGATGATGATGACGATGATGATGATGACGACGACGACAGGAGACGATAACTATACCGTACCAGAATAGGTGGCGACGTACGCAGGTCTAGCGATGCAGCGTCTGACGTATATGCCCTGACCAAAGATCTGTCGACGTCCCATGCCACCAGGGTAACCACCGACGTTGGTGTAGGTCTCGTACACTGGGCAGCAGGCGATGAGGCCCAAAGGGTTACACTGGTAATCATTGTTGCATGTGCTGGGCACGAAGAGTCCGAGGTACAAGCCTGCAATTTACATGTTTAAGTAATCGTGTTTTCTTTTGTTTTCTTAAATTAGAACTAGAAGTACCTTTGTGTGGGTGTGTGTGTGGGTGTGTGTGTGGGCGTGTGTGTGTGTTTTATTAAATCAGAATCAGAGGCGCCAAGCCTGCAACGCGTTTAGTAATCGTGTTATATTTGTTTTCTTAAATCAGAATCAAAGGTGCCAAGCCTGCAACGCGTTTAATAATTGTTGTGTTTTTGTTTGTTTGTTTGTTTTGTTGTTGTTTTGTGTTTTCTTTAATCTTAATCAGAGGCACCAAACCTGCAACGCGTTTAGTAACCGTGTTTTCTTGGTTTTCTTGAATCCGAATCAAAGATACAAGCCTGCAGCGCGTTTAATAATCGTGTGGGTTTTTTTGTTATTGTTTTTTTTTCAGTAAGAATGTGAGGTACGCCCACCGCCGTAGCTCAAGTGGTTCGCCTGGCACCCCGATGACCCAGGTTCGAATCCCGTGGTGGGCGAAATAAAAAATGGCCATTTTTCACTGTCCATTTTACAGTATGATTGCTCTTGTGCTTCAGTGTTGATTTAGATTCCCACCCCTTGTTGCCTGGGATGGTTATTCCCGTCTGCCATATCGCTAATGGTGGGTGTAGACGTTACACCTTAATGTTCATTCATTTTTTGTGAGGTACAAGCGTAGTAGCCTACATCGTGTACAGTTATATACTATTGATTTTCTTGAATCAGAATCATAATCTGTTATTGTCTCAAGTAATGCACAGCAAGAACATTTGGCCGTCGGTGTACAATAAAATGTAATAGGATGGTGGCCATTTGACAATTTTAATTTTTAACAAAATAATAATAATTACTTTGGGGGTCACGGTGGCCTAATGGTAGGGCTTTGGCTTGCGGATCTGAAGGTCCCGGGTTCCTGCCCAAGCCGGGGCATTGTGTTGTGTGCTTGGGAAAGACACTTTGTTCCCGTTTCCTACTCCTTCGGATGAGAGTATAAACCGAGGTCTAGTCTGTGTCGCGTGCATGCCATCATAACGGACTTTAAAGATCCTGACGCTCATGTCCTAGACGGCTGAGTGCCGGTGACAAGAACACACCCAGCATGTACATTGGGTAAAGCGCTTCACTTGGGGCTGCTGTACTTTCCAAAATGAAAGTGCCCGAATTTCACCTCGAGGATAATAAAGTTGTTAAAATAAAAAATATAAATAAATAAATAAAATGAGGTCAAGTTACACGTAAACCAAAGCAGTCCCAAGGCTTCACTTAGCCCACACAATGGACGGTACAGGAACACTGTAATAGTCGATCGTCGTCGCTCACTCAGTCACTCTCTCACTCAGTCACTCTCTCACTCAGTCACTCTCTCACTCAGTCACTCTCTCACTCAGTCAAGCCATTAATAGAAGCCAATCAGTCAAAAACTTACTTTGTTGCTGATTGGGAATCCACTGTCTCTTGCCTGGGGGGTGGGAGTGGGGGTCGGGAGAGGGGGGGGGAGAGGTGAAAAGGAAGGGAGGGGTGGGGGTGGGCGGACGTGTTTGTGCGTATGTGTGTGTGTGAGAGTGTGGGTTTGTTTGTGTGTGTGAGTGAGAGTGTGTGTGTTTGTGTGTGTGTGAGTGCGCGCGTGTTTGCGAAGTGTGAATGTGTATATGCGTGAGTGTGTGGGTGTGTGCGCATATGCCGTGTTGTAAATCACTCTCCCCAAACTTCCTACCCCACCTATACCCCTCCTCTTCTCCCCCTCCCCCCCAACTTCCTCTCCAGCTCCCACCACTCGCTTTCACCCCCACGCTGTTGCTATGGTTCCCAGACATGTGGTCATTTTACACTGCAGCTGACCGCCACCTTCTTAGCCATCCGCTACCCTTCTCCACATTTCCAGCACATATGATCAGGACCATACATATTTACCTTGATTTATAAGCAGTAGTGTTCGCAACATAATAAACATCCTGAACCTATCCATTAAAATAGTAAACACAAAAACATAAAACATTGCATCGCAATTTCGATTTAAAAAATACAATTCTGTCAAGAACAACAACAACAACAAATTGGGATAGGAAATTTGATTTGGAAAATGAGCTATTAGTTCTTGTTGGTATAATAACCTACATTATGACTTCTTTTGCATTAAATGTATTCACAAGTTTCTTCATTTTGTCATCACAATTAGCGACGAACACTTTAAATACACTTTTTTTCAAATTTGAATACATTACACATATACCACTTACCCATGCCAAATCCACCCATTCCGTAAGAACCGGTCAGCAGCTGGCACGGGGTTGCAATATCTGTCAATCAAACAATCAAGACCAAAAATAGCATGATGGCAGTAGTAGTAGTAGTAGTAGTAGTAGTAGTAGTAGTAGTAGTAGTAGTAGTAGTAGTAGTGATGGTGGAGATGGTGGTGGTACGGTGCACAGGCGCTTGTATCTGGACACGTGAGCGCCTATGCCTGTGACGCGTGTTCCTCTGGGTATAAATAGATAGGGCACAGGCATTGTTACTCGAGAGTGGGGCCGGGTAGCTCAGTTGGTAGAGCGTCTTACTAGTAACCGAAAGGTGCCTGGTTCGAATCCCGGATTGGCCAATGTGTGACCATATTATTTTCCCCTTACCATCAACTGGTTCGCTGGTGTTAGAATACTGTGACCAGTAGTCGCCTATGCGCTTCGGCGTCGTGTGACTATTCACAACTTTCCGGCACCCCTCATAAAAACTCGTGGGTATCGCCATTATAAATTAAAACGAGGTTATATGAAACCAAGTTCCGGTTTGGCTCGTTTTGCTTTTATCAAAGCTTGATGCGTGACTTTTAAATATGGCAAATTGCCGAAAACGACGATTGTTAGAGCCAGAAAACGAGTGGGATAAGTATAAAAACGGTGGAGGAAGTACATGCTCAGTGAAAGAATGCAAAAAACAATCGTAGAGGCCTGTATTTGTGGCGACTTCGGAGGTGCGAGAAAGGGAAACAGGACCTGAAAACTCTTGTAGTTTTCCATAGCTTCGCCGTCGCAACCTTCACAAAACACGAAGTAACTGACTATGTTAGGCTAGCGTTGTGGCCAAGTGGGCTAAGGCGGGACTAACTTGTCTTGTCCACAAGCCAGAAACCAATGGCGCCTGACAGGTGTGGGTTCGAGCCAGCATCTGGGCGTTATGTTTTTCCGAATATTTTTCAAAAGTTCATAAATAATGTTAGGTAGGTAGGGTTTAGGCGCGCCACTGGCGATAGAAAGGGATAATAAACTGCAGCAAAAAAAATAAAAATATGTGATGGTACGATACAGGTGGCCAGTGACACATGTTATTATTCTTGAATATTTGGAAATAACTCACTAAAACACGCGGAGAAAAAAAAACGGAAGTATTTTTCATAGAGGGGATTCCCGTTGGTGCATAGGATAGCAGAAAAGTGTGAATAATCTACAGTTACCTAGTCACTCGCCTGTCCAGATACAAGGGCTTGTGTGGCGGTAGGGGGCGCAGTAGTGCAGTGATTTGGGCACACGCTAGCCATGTTCCTTGTTAAGCAAAGTCCACAAGGGTTAGTGCTTGGATGGGTGACCATGCTTGGAAGGCAACCACCAAAGGACACCAATAGATTGAAACAAACGACACCAATAGATTGAAACAAAGGACACCAATAGATTGAAACAAACGACACCAATAGATTGAAACAAACGACACCAATAGATTGAAACAAACGCTCGACACGCCCCAGTCCACCCAGCTAGCTGTTAAATGGGTTACATGGATCTGTTAAGAAACGGGGAAGGTACAGCCGCAAGGGAGAGGAGATAGGCGCAGCCCTCATTACGCTGGCCTAGAGAAAAGTGAGGACACAAACGATTCCATCCACAACAACCGAAAGGTTACGGGGACACCTTTTAACTTTCCTTTTTAGTAGTGGTAGAAGTAATAACAACAACAACAACAACAACAATAATAATAATAATAATAATAATAATAATAATAATAATAATAATAATAATAATAATAATAATAATAATAATTATCATCATCATCATCGTCATCATAACCATCATCATCATCATCATCATCATCGTCATCATAACCATCATCATTATCATCATCGTCATCATAACCATCATCATCATCATCATCTATACAAGATGATATACACATGCCTTTCCTTCAATAGAATTCAAAGCGCGGTGATATGCTGAGATCGCTATTATAGGTACAGAAAGGTAAGTTGAATATGGACACATAGCGAGCAAATGCCATCACAACAAACTTGAGAATAAAAAAAAACATTAAAACAATAACCTCTTGATGAAAGAACTACAAGTAACATACAAACACACACACACATTTTTGTAGAAACGACGTTGTGATGACTGTTGTGAAAGAAAAAAGATATTATTTTGACACACTTTCCATTTCTTTGACATTATTTTGCCATTTTCAATTTTTTGAAGCTATCCCAAACTCTAACCCTACCCCCTAACCCAAACCCTAACCCTAACCCAAACCATAACCCTAATCCTAAAACAGCTGTAACTCTGCGGAGAAATTTTTTGACGTCAAAATAACGGGGCCGTCAAAAAAAGTCAAAGAAACCATGTAGAGTTTCATGTGTGTGTCAGAGTAACGTCGTTTCTACATGCCCACACACACACACAAACACACACACACACCAACAAGGACACAAGCATACACAAACTAATAGTAAAACAAAAGCAAAATAAAATATAAAGACACGAAAATAAAATTTAATTTAAACAAAAACTAAAACAAAGTCCTACTACCAAAGACTTTAACCGCTATAGGGCAAATACTAAGCTTATGGAAGTAGTCGCCCGAAAGCGACGATGACCCCAACCTGAGTGTCAGAGGCTGTAGAAGGCATACACCTCCTCACAGCCTATGCTTGATAGATCTGTGACACTCGGCCAGCGTCAAGGTCGCCTGTTGAGTAGAAACTGGTCTATTGATGCCTAAATCAAAATGAAAACACTTCAAAGTGAGAGAAAAGTGATTCAACTTACTGACGCAAATAGGAATCCTAACGTTACCGTTCCCACCGATGCCTCCAATGCCTCCGCTACTTCTGATGCCTACACCAACACCAACATCAACACCAACACCAATGCCTCCAACGCCACCAATGCCTCCAACACCACCAGTGCTTCCAACGTCAACAGTGGCTCCAACGCCACCAGTGCCTCCAACACCACCAGTGCTTCCAACGTCAACAGTGGCTCCAACGCCACCAGTGCCTCCAACACCACCAGTGCTTCCAACGTCAACAGTGGCTCCAACGCCACCAGTGGCTCCAACGCCACCAGTGCCTCCAACACCACCAGTGCTTCCAACGTCAACAGTGGCTCCAACGCCACCAGTGCCTCCAACACCACCAGTGCTTCCAACGTCAACAGTGGCTCCAATGCCACCAATGCCTCCAACACCACCACTGCCTCCAACGCCACCAGTGCTTCCAACGTCAACAGTGGCTCCAACGCCACCAGTGCCTCCAACACCACCAGTGCTTCCAACGTCAACAGTGGCTCCAACGCCACCAATGCCTCCAACACCACCAGTGCTTCCAACGTCAACAGTGGCTCCAATGCCACCAATGCCTCCAACACCACCAGTGCCTCCAACGCCACCAGTGCTTCCAACGTCAACAGTGCCTCCAACGCCACCAGTGCCTCCAACACCACCAGTGCCTCCAACACCACCATTGCCTCCAACACCACCATTGCCTCCAATGCCACCAGTGCCTCCAATACCGCCGACGCCTCCCATTCCACCCATAGGGTCCGGGACACTGATGCACCTCATGCCGGTTCCACACCGAATCTGTAATGAAAGCGTAAACGCTCAAGTAATGTATCAACCATAAGGCAAATAAAGCCTTGCAATGGGTAAGGAAATTGAAAGAACCACCGATAAAACGGGTGCGCTTGTTTTGTACTTCTGCTAAGCCGCCACATGACCGGTCTAAGCCGCCACGTGATCGGGCCACATCCGTATAATCAACTGCGAAGCGGGACATCAAAATGGACGACGTGTTCTTTCTAGGATGCGGTAAAAAGATACCCTCATAAAACAGCTGCTGAAGGGTTGATTTTTTTCCGACAGGCGAGACGAGGCTTAACGTCAAATTAAAAATTGTTAAGGACAATGAACAGACAGTGCTAAACTGTCTTATAGGTATAAAAAAAAAAAACAAATCCGTCGTCTCCACCAGATTCTACTTCATTAGTTACGCATCTACCTGGGCTAGCCCGGTCAAACAAGTGTAACTGGAAGTCTTTATCAACGCTGTGCAGAAGTGCCGGAGAAAAATTGAACTGCTCATCTAAGTTGAGAGAGAGAGAGGGAGAGAGAGAGAGAGAGAGAGAGAGAGAGAGAGAGAGAGAGGGAGGGAGGGAGGGAGGGAGGGAGAGTCTGTGTACCTATACTTTCTACCTGGATGGACTTAAAAAGACAGAGAGACATGTACATTAACGTCCCCGGACACGTTTGCGTATAGGGGACTTAGACTTAACAAGTTCAGTTCAGTTCAGTGGATAGATTAACGTCCCCGGACACAGTGCGTATAGGAATTAACAACGATCCTGACGCCGCTTATATAGGCCTATGCCCTAGACGGGGCAGCTATACATAAACACCACAGGCGCCCGAAATCTGGATGCGACAGCGTCTCTCTATATAGCCCATCTCTCTCTGTACTATTATATCTAGTACAACAGAGGGACGCGCACTATAGGATGGCGCAATCGCTAGCGCCTGTGATAAACACATCAGACCTACAGTTGTGCCTTGAGTTAGATCTTGTGTTCGGCCCGCGCCTTACACTACATTATTATTGCTTTAGGTCCAGCGGACTCTTCCGACCCAAATCAGGACCGGACAACCCCCGATCCGCATAAAAGATCTGCTGAAACAACCCTAGTGGTAAAACCGAAAGCTCTCCACCAGCCAGTCACTTTACAATAAAGACATCCCACGCAGGGGACGGCTGAGGCTTCACCCCAACTTTTCGAACCCCCGTTTACAAAAACAAAATAGAATACAAACATCATTATACATTATCAACAAAACACATACATATAAAATGCCTACATTGCTAAATAATAACATCATAGGAAGCCCTAGTGATCACCCGGCAGAAAGCGTCCAATATTCCCAAGCTGATCCAACAGACCTCATACACAAACAAGGAGTCTTGTCCCGGAAGAGTTTTCAAGAAAAAGGGTAGGAAACTGGTCTAGCGAAGAAGACGATAGTATAGCAGATTGATAGAAAAGAGCAGGAATGAGAAAGAGCAAATGAGAAAGACAGCGACAGTGGGAATTTAAAGCACTAAATTTCCAGAAAGTGGGGATACTATTTATACAGAAACCCACGGCACCCCAACGGGGGTGGCCCGCGCCTTGAGTAGCTCCTTGAGCCTAGTACGATTCAATCCAACTTACGCCTTGACCTGGTTCTGCGTGTACGTGTAACCAGTAGCGCCCTCCTCTGCAGAGCTAGAGTCATCTTCGCAAAGGGTCTTCGCCAAACACATATAAAGAGCAACATCATCATAATCATCATCGACTACCTCCTTGCATGTTATGACAGCATTATTATCGACTATCTCATGTTAGCGCATCATTATCATAAAACATCCATGACATCATTATTATCGAATATATCATTTTATGGCATCAAGTATCTCATGTTACGGCATCATAATCATCCAATATCAACTGTTACAACATTGTCATCGAATATCTCATGCTGTTACATCATTATTATCGGCGATATCATGTTACGACATCAATTTACTCGAACATCCTATGCTGTGATATCATTTATCATCTCATGCTATTACATCATTATCATCGAACATTTCATGCTATGACTTCATTATCATCGAACATTTCATGCTATGACTTCATTATCATCGAACATTTCATGCTATGACATCATTATCATCGACTCTCTCCTGTTACAACATCATTATCGATATATTATCCATTAGCTCATGTTATTCCACCACTATCGTCGAATATATTATGCTACAACATCATCGATGATCTCATGTTATGACATAATTATCATTGAATATAATATGCCATCTCAATCTCATCATTCTCATCGAACATCTCATGCCATGACATCATTATAATCGAATATCTCCTGTTATGACATCATTATCACGGAATATTTCGTGCTATCTCGTCATTCTCGTAGAACATCTCATGTTATGAAATCATTGTCATCGAATATAATTATCACTCTTTCGTCTAGCCTCCTCACACGCCTTTCCCTAGCCGCGCACGCACGTGCAGCTCCAGGCCAATGTTCAAAGAGGCAACGACACCGTCACACAACGTAAACACACACACACACACACACACACACACACACACGCACGCACACACACACATACACACACACAAACACACAGAATAACATCATATACAATCAGTTTTAGTTTCCTTTTGCTGAGACCTATTCCTTTTTTTAAAATTAATTTATTTATTTAATAGTTCTTATATTATTCTTGAGACCTCTAGCTTTAACACGAGTAATCTTTTGGTAGTTGTACTTGTTCACTAGGAATACGTTCATTTCGAGCGAAAATTAGCTTTTTTTTCAACAGCAACTATTGGTGTTGTTGTGTAGATCTACCTTCCTATCAAATTGCAGCTATTACAGACAAGGTCAAATGTTAACTTGATTGTGCTGAGGGGAAATTAACCCTAAAAATGTCTCATCATTTTGACCTCTCTGTGGCCTTCAAACATTCTTCCAGCACACTCAGATCCTTACTGCTGGAAGTAGAATAATTTATTATAATAAATAGTAAGTATATACTACTACTACTACTACTACTACTACTACTACTACTACTACTACTACTACTACTACTACTACTACTACTACTACTACTAAATTAAAAAAATAAAAATAAATAAATAAATAATTAGACTTATAAGAATATATTAACATGATTCTATTAAGACTATAATCATAAACAGTAACTTACCCAGGCGACGAGATAGAAGGCGATTGTTAGAACGAATGTTGTCTTCATGGCTGCTGGTTCAAGTTCCACTTTTTTTTTTCCGGAAAGGTTTTCTTCGATTCGATCAGGTGGACTGTGAATTTCAAGAATGTCCCAGCCCATTTTATATAGTAGTGGTAGACAAACCAAGCTATCCAGTGTCAATGTGAACCCCGTTCTCATAGAAATAAGGCGAAGGTTTTAATATTTTGCGTTATTTTGAAATGATAATCTGGATAAAGCAAATCTTGTTTACCTTTTACGTCATGGGGTCCGGACGAGAGTGATTAAAAAAATAAGAAGAAGAAAGTTTGAAATGATGATATTGCAACAGATGGTAGGCATAAGAGATAAGTTAATTAGTTTTATGCAAATTTAATGACTGCATCAAACTGCATGAAGCGCATTGCTGTCACTCCGAAAAATAAAATATTCAGCAACGCCCTTCAGCATGTCAACGAAAGGGCCGCAGTCAATGTTGGTTTTGTGACAGACGGACTAGTTTTACCCTGCTTACGTTACTATATAGCCTTGTTTAGTCAATGTAATTTTAGAATGTTAATGTAGTTTAGAGCAGACGATGACAGTATAACGGAGGTACACACACTGCGAGCTTGACGCAAACAGTGAACTGACGTCAGCACTGTGTGCGTGGAATCGGAAAGCTTATCCAATGGGACTCAGGCAGAGCGGTTAGAGCCGGTTCTAAATGGGTCAAAACCTAGCATAGATTGAGTCAGTCCTATGAAATACGCCGAAGTCTACACAGCTAGACCGGAGCAGGACTTTGTGAATCTTAGAATTCAATCAAGTAGCCACGAGCCTGACTTTGTCAGACAGATGAACAGGCGAGATATAACATGCGCCCAACTCCCCAGAAAACACGAGTTGGGTGTTTAGCCTCTACAGCACAGGACTGAGAGAGCTCCCCTGGAAAACACTCCCCAAGACACCACAGCGTGTCAAGGAACCAAACTACACGACGACCCCGCGTGTACCAGAAGCTACCGCAACGAAGGGCTTCAACCCCGCAACATGAAAGTTAAGTGCCCAGGAATCAGTGCACTAAAACTGATAGCAAAAGGACCACAGTAGTCCACTCTTTAGAAACTAAAGTAAAGAGGACCACAGTAGTCCAATCTTCAAGAACGTTAGTAGCCAGTGCCCTATGAAGACATAACAGCTGCCTAGACTATCAGCGATCGAATTATTTGCATTGACTCTTGACTTTTTAAGGTAGATTAGTATATCGAAGATCTTGTATAGAGTAGAAGAAATAAATGTGTGATTTTAACTGTTATCAAGTGGCTGGACTACATATGATTCATAGCCGTGTGAAAGCTAGTGTGACAGTGATCTTTTACCATTTTTCTATCTATCTCTGTACCCCAGCCTTAACACAGACCGAGCTAAACAAATAAATTTATTAAAGGAATTCACCGGGTGACTAACTAGCAGTTCCCATAGAATAAAGCGTGAGGGTTACAGCATTCCATTGTGCAGAGCCCAGTAACAACAAAAACCCCACGTGACAGGTTTCAAACCTCCCCGAAGGGGACGCGCGCGAGCCTTTCTGTGTTTACAAGCCTGGTAGATCGACCAGCAAGCCAGCAAGCTTCCACAGCGTTGAGGAGGCTGATAATTGAGGTTTATCCACGCTTTTGTATTTCGGCGTTAAAACGTGTATTTGGGACCTTGATAAATAAATAAATAAAGCATGCATGCATGCATACATTCATACATACTTTAAAGATCCTGAGTGCCATCGACAGAAATAACATTACATGATTATTGCTTTAGGTCCAGCAGACTCTTCCGAGCCAAATCAGGACCGGACAACCCCTGATCCGCATAAAAGATCTGCTGTAACAACCCTAGTGGTAAAACTGAAAGCTCTTCACCAGCCAGTCACTTTACAATAAAGACATCCCACGCAGGGGACGCTGAGGCTGTACTCTAATTTATCGAACCCCCGTTTACAAAAACAAAATAGAATACAAACATCATTATAAAATATGAACAAAACACATACATATAAAATGCCTACATTGCTAAATAATAACATCATAGGAAGGCCTAGCCCTGGCAGAAAGCGTCCAATATTCCCAAGCTGATCCAACAGACCTCATACACAAATAAGGAGTCTTGTCCCGGAAGAGTTTTCAAGAAAAAAGGTAGGTGACTGGTCTAGCGAAGAAGAAGATAGTATAGCAGATTGATAGAACAGAGCAGGAATGAGAAAGAGCAAATGAGAAAGACAGCGACAGTGGGAATTTAAAGCATTAAATTTCCAGAAAGTGGGGATACTATTTATACTGAAACCCCCGGCACCCCAACGGGGGTTCCGCGACAGAAATACAGCCAACAAGCACAAGGTCTCTTCTCCCCATACTCGCCCAGGATTGTGCTCAGCTGACTGGGCGTCAGACTATGCGCCCAAAGGCTGCAAGTGGGCGCCCCGGGTATTGACCAGCTCCTTGAGCAGCTCTTGAACTGAAAAACGAGTAAATAATTGTTTTTAAATACAGACATACAGACAGACAGGCATGCAAAGTACATCAAAGTGATGTTGCTATTATACCCATAAAATTATAATTATGCGTTTAAAAAATAGCAATAATTATGCATAATTATATAGTATTACATGATCGGTTTAGTCGGCATCATGTTGTAGATCAGGAATCCAAATTAATGTTATTTTCGAAAATAATAATTCATAAAAACTTTCACTTATTTCAACGAGAGAGACAGGTTACTGAGATAAAAGACGAATTTGGGGTGTAGTCTGCAAATATGTCAATTTAGAACTGCCATGGGACAGTGATTATATTGATAACAAGATGCTAAGACATTCAAATGTATTCCCTCCCGTGCGCAAATACACACACAATTTGCATGCCTTTGTGTTGAAACTGTGATTTGGTCTCGCACACACACACACACGCGCGCGCGTGCATCCACACACATACACACACACACACACACATTATGAAGGGCCAGTCTTTGACCTTCTCACTGCCCACCCCAACTGCCACTACCAACCCCTACCCCTTCCGACCTTCCTCAAAATCAAAATTGTATTTATGGGGGAGGCGGAGGGCAGTTGGGGAGAGGGGAGGGAGAAGCGGTGGGGAAAAAGGGGAAATGACCCCATTCTTTTTACAGCCCTGCATTTTGTTGTTGTTGTTGGTGGTGGTGGTGTTGTCACTGGTGATTTACAATGTTAACAAGAAGGATAGACAGACGAGATTGAAAAGGAAACTCACAGGGAATTGAAAAGAATTTGTTTTATTGTTGTTGTCGTCACTAATGATGTCAAATGGTCACGAAGATGATCAATAGGTCAAGGAGAGATTGAAAGGGAAACTCGTAGTGAAGGAAGGTGTCGAGGAAATTGTTTTGTTGTTGTTGTCGTCACTGATGATGTAAAATGGTCACGATGATGATCGATAGGTCAACATAAGATTGGAAAGGAAAATTCGTCGATGAAAGAAAGGTTTGAGGAACTTGTTTTATTGTTGTCGTCACTGATGATGTAAAATGGCCACAAAGTTGATTGATAAACAAAAGATTGAAGAGAAACTCGTAGACCTTAAGTTTTGAGAAAATTGTTTTGCTGTTGTTTTTGTCATAGATGATTTAAAATAGTCACGATGATTGTCGCAAAATATGCGTCTCTTCTATCAGCAACGGTGCATCGTTTGTTTTGTTTTTCTTGATGTTCTTAATAACAATGTTTTAGGTACCTTTAAATTGTCAGTCTCAATAGAATTCCAAGGTCTGTATTTTGACGTCGGCGTATCATATGTCACAGACCAATTGCGTCATAGTGAGAGGGGAAAAAAACAACAAAACAATTCTTCACTGGCGAGATGAGGACATTGTAACTTCTCAGACACCCAACAATAAGGAATGCAAGGCAAACCAGTCGGAAAGATCGATCAAAGAGGATACCAAGGTACCTTAGGTGCACTACGAGTCAGCAGAAACGTACGGGTGGTGGAGTGACCATCAGTTTCACTAACTCGGAGGTCCAGTGATCAAGGTCGTCAACTGGTCGTTACGTTGGGGGAGGTCATTTGTTTTTACGAACCGTTGGGTTCAATTCTTCATTCGCCATCGTGGGTACGTGTTCAGCTACGCTATACTAGGCTAACAGATGCCAGATAGATAGCTATATAGGTAAACATAAACAATAATAATATTCATGCGCCATCGTGGGTACGTGTTCAGCTAGGCTATACTAGGCTAACAGATGCCAGATAGATAGCTATATAGGTAAACATAAACAATAATAATATTCATACGCCATCGTGGGTACGTGTTCAGCTAGGCTATGCTAGGCTAACAGATGCCAGATAGATAGCTATATAGGTAAACATAAACAATAATAATATTCATACGCCATCGTGGGTACGTGTTCAGCTAGGCTAGACTAGGCTAACAGATGCCAGATAGATAGCTATATAGATAAACATAAACAATAATAATATTCATGCGCCATCGTGGGTACGTGTTCAGCTAGGCTAGACTAGGCTAACAGATGCCAGATAGATAGCTATATAGATAAACATAAACAATAATAATATTCATGCGCCATCGTGGGTACGTGTTCAGCTAGGCTAGACTAGGCTAACAGATGCCAGATAGATAGCTATATAGATAAACATAAACAATAATAATATTCATACGCCATCGTGGGTACGTGTTCAGCTAGGCTATACTAGACTAACAGATGCCAGATAGATAGCTAAAAAGATAAACATACACAATAATAATATTCATACGCCATCGTGGGTACGTGTTCAGCTAGGCTATGCTAGGCTAACAGATGCCAGATAGATAGCTATATAGATAAACATAAACAATAATAATATTCATGCGCCATCGTGGGTACGTGTTCAGCTAGGCTATACTAGGCTAACAGATGCCAGATAGATAGCTATATAGGTAAACATAAACAATAATAATATTCATGCGCCATCGTGGGTACGTGTTCAGCTAGGCTATACTAGGCTAACAGATGCCAGATAGATAGCTATATAGGTAAACATAAACAATAATAATATTCATGCGCCATCGTGGGTACGTGTTCAGCTAGGCTATACTAGGCTAACAGATGCCAGATAGATAGCTATATAGGTAAACATAAACAATAATAATATTCATACGCCATCGTGGGTACGTGTTCAGCTAGGCTATACTAGTCTAACAGATGCCAGATAGCTATATAGGTAAACATAAACAATAATAATATCCATGCTAGGCGTGTTAAGCGTGTCAGCCATTGTTATACGTTCCATGTTTAGGCATAAACAATATGCTAATCAGGTGTAACTTCCATATAATAATATTATCGCGCCATCGTCAGTACGTGTTACGTTTTAGGCTCCGGTAGGCAACAGATTCATTGATAGCGCTCAATATAAGCATTTTAATACACTAATGATGTTTTAGATTCCATGTTAGTTGGTTTTGTTTCCGTGAGGATGAGAAAGTGTGCGTGTTGTTTCCAGATCATTGTATTCTTTATTTCTAGCTCAGCATTCTAGACCGATTCTTAAATTACAGCGTTGATAGAGATTTTGGCAGAAGTGTATTATTTGTTTAGTCATTATATGATAAGGCATGAAAGTGGAAGCATTGAAAGAAGGATCATCAGTCATCTCATCTATCATTCATTATCAACTATCATGTGTTATAATTATACACATTTTTTAATGCTTCGACGAACGATGAACATTACACTATATTTGTGGTTCGTTATAGAAAATTCATATCTGGGACATTAGGTCACCACCTGATCGTTTTAGGCGCAACAAGTGCAGGCCGGGAGTTGTGTGAAAGCCGTCGGGAGACAACAACATCAAGGTGTCCATAACATCACGGCGAAACCAACGACAAGGGAGCAATAAAAGAGAACTTTGAACAACATCAACGTCACCATCATCATTGGAAACGAGAACACTCACATCTATACTCCAGTCTCGATACTTAAGATAAGTAGTGTTGTTTCTATTTCATCATGTACAGCAGCGGGAACAACCCTGGATTATCAGTCCGGACACAAATCAATCATATTTGACTATATCATCGTTCTCATCATTCATAAACATCATCATTGAGTGAATAAGTTGATTTATATCACCATCATATTCAGAGTGTACGTATTTATGGTGCATTTGCGCGCGTGTTTCTCATCTTTGATGCTGTGACTCTGTCCTCAATTGCACTCACCGCCTATTTATTAAGAACTTGGAGGCAACCGCGGCAGGTGGTGCGGCATCCTCCTGAAATCAGTGCGTATTTTGGGGTAAGGGCCGCACACGGATCCTCCCGTGCGTTGACAATGATGATCGATGGATCAACTCAAGATTGAAAGGAAACACGTATTGACAGGAAGTTTTGAGGAAACTTTAATACTGCTGAAGTAGTATACAAAACAATCCCCAAGTCGTTTCTGTTCATATAAACTTGCCAGAAAGTAACAAATCAAATAAATGTTGGTGGAGACTATGGACCGGTAGAAGTATTATGTTGATAAGAACTTGTATTCAAGACTGTAGAAATTAGATTATTTCAATAGTTTTGCCTTGGGGGAAAGAAAGTGTCCAGTTTTAATTTGCGTACCATTTGCTGCTACATTAGCTTTGCACAAATTGTGAGAGAAAATATAACGGAAATCCTTTATGATGTTGTTGTTTTTTTTTAAAGAAGTATATGTGTTGATATTTTTAAAACTTATTATTTACCTAGTTTTTGTTGGGACTGCATTACGTTTGCAAGGCTTTTACCAGATATGTATCGGTGGGTTTGCATGACTTTTTTGTTTGTTTGTTTGGTGGAGGTGATACAGTGGTTTGGTTATGGAGGGTGGTAGTCAGGCTAAGGCATTTGCAAGTCTGTTATCAAATCAATCTATTGTGTAACCACGTAGATTATATATCTGGATGTGCTGGTGTATTACTATGAGCTAGCTGCCTTGTTTTGCATTTGGGTAGCATGAGATACAACTCTATTGTTTGGTTTGCAGAGAAACTGTTGCAGTAGTGTGATTCTCACCTTGTACATGTAAATCAAATCATTGACAATGCAATAAATAATAGCGTAATGCTGGATGATGATGATGATGATGATGATGATGATGATGATGATGATGACAACGTTGTCTTGTATAGTGCAGGCATTCACGGATAAAACCTTCTTAAATTTCTCAAGCGCATAACATGCCCCAATCCACCCCAAGTTGTGAACGGGTGTTCCGGACCTATTTAGAACTAAGTAAGGTAAAACGCAAGCAAGAGGTAGATGAGATGGGCTAGGCACTGTCCTCATTAATCTGGTCTAGAGAAAAGAGGTCCCAAACGTCTTCTCTACCAAACAACCAAAAGGATACAGGAACACCTTTACCTGTCTTGTTTGATTTGCAAAGAAACTGCCGAAACAAAATGTTTTTGATCTCGTAAGTCCTATTATTTACAATAAGATACGTAATGAAATAATTCTGGAATTATAAGAGCCTTTTTTTTTCAAATGAAATTATTTATTTGATGTTTCTAAAATCAGTAATTCGACCTAGGTGATTGTGGCACTTCCTCCCCCCCCCTCCCCTTCCGCTCCCCGTGGGGGTGCCGGGGTTTTTAGTATAAATAGTATCCCTGCTTTCTGGAAATTTAGTGCTTTAAATTCCCACTGTCGCTGCCTTTCTCTTTTGTTCTTTCTCATTCCTACTCTGTTCTATCAATCTACTATACTATCTTCTTCTTCGCTAGACCAGTCCCTTACCCTTTTTCTTGAAAACTCTTCCGGGACAAAACACCTCATTTGTGTGTGAGGTCTGTTGGATAAGCTTGGGAATATTGGACGCTTTCCGCCATGGGGTCACTGGGGCTTCCTACGCTGAGCTTTAACGTTCGCCAACTCGCCAATGGCCCCTAAAAATAATGTGTGGCGAGCTCGATTTGGGGTACCATTCGCCCGGCTGGCGACTTGAAAATACCGCCAGTGGTAGAGATTCTGTACCTGTACACGGACTTTTGACTTGCAATGTAAAACAAAACACGCGCCAAACGCTTCTGCAGTCAGCACCGGAGACCCGTTCCGATGCATGCTAGGAAGTTAGGTAACGCTAGCAAAGCGAGGAATTTGCGAAGTAAAAATAGCCTTTTCTCGCGAGACTTTCTTCTTTACATCGCCGCGAAACGCTACTGCCCTGCGAGATCCTAGCCTTCTTGCTTCCTTGCGTGTATCGGAACGAGTCTCTGACTTCCTTGATGAGTCACGCGAGACTTGCCGTACTTTCGATATTCCCCATTCTCAGTCTTTTGTCAATCTCGAACGATGTGGCGCTTTTTAAGCGGTGTCTCGGAGCCTCCAGCAAAAAAAATAAAGTCCGAATAAGAAAAAAAACAGCTGAAGAAGGCACACCCAAGCTCCTTCAAGTTTTGGAACATTGAGGAAGAGGATGTCGATGATAAATAAATTATACAGTGCTTGTTTTAAAAAATGAAACAGTGTTGTTGAAATTTATCTTGTTTATTACCTGCAATAGTTATAGTTTAAAAAAAATGACCGTGCTTTCAATCAAGGGGTCTGGCAACCTGCGAAATATTTTGGCAACTTCAACTTCCCAGGTTAGGAGCCCGGCTGGCTCCTTAGCCTGGCTTGCTAAATCTCAGCCCTGCTACGATGTTATTATTTGGCAATGTAGGCAATTTATATGCATGTGTTTTGTTGATATTTTAAAATGATGTTTGTATTCTATTTTGTTTTTATAAAAGGGTGTTCGATAAATTAGAGAATAGCCTCAGCGTCCCCTGGAATGTCTTTATTGTAAAGTGACTGGCTGGTGGAGTGCCTTCAGTGTTACACTAGGGATGTTTCGGCCTATCTTTTATGCGGATGGGAGGTGAGTCCTCTTTCAGCGAAGTTGTGATTTTGATTTTGAGGTCCTGATTCGGCTCTTTGCAGTCCTCTGGATCCTGTTAGCAATGATAAACTAACTAACTAACGATTGCTGCACTTAACCTAACTTTGAATCCATCTTTTGACAATTTTCAAATTTAGCTATAGTCTAATATGACTACGTTAGCGTCTTGCTTTTCTTTTTTTTAAATTTTTTTTCTTCTTTTGTATTTTAATTGCATCTATTTTTTATTTTTTTTGGGTGGGTGGGTGGGTGGTGTGGGGGTTTGAATGTATCGGCCATTTTATTGTAACCAGCAGTAGGCTCAGCTTTACGTCACTGATGTAGCACATTGTGTAAGATTCACTTCATTTGATTCATTCTGCACTTTGAACTGATATATAGTCTACATGGGGAAAGGGGGAATTTGTTTTTTCCAACTTAGTTCCAGTCATTCGCCGAAAAAGGCAATTACCGAAGTCGAACGAAGCTCTCCGAGTCCAGCGAAGTGATCCGATGTTTTACGAACGAATGCTGGCAGGACTACGTGAAACCACAGGCTGGGAAGTCTCGTCTTTCGTAGGCCTCAATTACATACTATATAATTATTATACAACGTCACAAGTTTATCAACTAACTTGTGACAACGTACGTATGTAGGAGGCCCACGAGTTTACAAAGACGAAAGAAAAGACTTCAGAGCCTGTGGTGAAACATCCGTGCATAAAAAATGCCGCTGTTGTTTCTCGATCTAATTCTATTTCGATCTGCACAGCTTCAAGCTGTAAGTCAAGTCGAGATTCGCATTTTGAAGCAGTTAGTATTATTATTATTTTATGATGATTAATATACTGACAAAATTAGTAATAAAGAGTAAAAGTAATAAATAACACATAATGCACACATACAACGATTTCACATCTATATCAACAATAAAACCATGACAAAACTTCAAAGCGCTATGGATACGTTGATGTCCCTTCAGCACAACAAGGCAAAGCAAGTTTATAATGGTCTTAAAAACCTGACATTTTTATTGCAAGCACCAAAGCAATTATTTATTTAACAATTTTTTTTTACTGATACAGTAAATTTGTTATATGTATTTCAATGTTATGTATTTTAATGAGAAACACGTATTTAAAAAATGTTGCTTGGCAGGCGGAAATTTTCCTAAATCATCTGAAAACTTTGGTAAATCTATAAGAAAAAAATAACCAGTATTGAGTAACACCATCTGAATATTTCGGGTTACACCTAACGTCAGCAAAAACAAACAAAACGTCACTGACCATATTTACACCATTGAGCACGCACAGCAGCACACTATTCTTTTCTTTTTTTAAAAGTAGGAATAATAATAATAATAATAATAATAATAATAATAATAATAATAATAATAATAATAATAGATTTAACTAAATAGCTATACTACTACTATTACTACTACTACTACTACTACTACTACTACTACTACTACTACTACTACTACTAGCGAAGTTGTGGTCTTGATTTTGTGGTCCTGATTCGGCTCTTTGCAGTCCGCTGGACCCTGTAAGCAATGAATAACCAACTATTAATTTAACTCTGATCTCGAGTTATTTTTTTAAAAAAAAATCGCTTAGCCTACTCGTCCTTCTCCGGAAATTTAAAAATTCAAATATTATAAAGTATAGGCCTAAATAGTATTAATTAGAATAGATATAGTTTATACATTTATTTACGTATAAAACAAACAATACAGGTCTAATAATTATATTCAGCTAGTGAGCTTCTTCGCTGCACGAAGACTGACTTATAATATATAATGTAGATTAAGCCTAAGGCTATGTATACTGTATAACAGTGTCTACTTGGTTCTAGGCAGGAAATGGGGAATTCTATTATTAGCCTACTGCTGAGAACTAACAAAATGCAAATCAAGGAACGCAACTATTAAATATGGTCGATAATAACAAAGTATACCGTTGCGAAATGCTAATCTGTGTAAATCGAACAGAATTAGAAGCAACAGCGATCATTTTTAATGTCACCTAGTCGTAGTCATGCAAGCATCATTTCGTAACACATCGGAGAGCTTCGTTCGACTTCGGTGATTGCCTTTTTGGGCGAATGACTGGAACTAGGTTGGAAAAAACAAGTTTGCATCCGGGACAGAGAAAATACAGTCAAATTCAAAGTTTGAAGAAAGTTCGACCTATTTCGTCGCCCATAGGAGACGAACTAGGTCAACTTTTTAGACGGATCGGAAAGAGCCAATTTTGCATTAGATTCTTACATTTTTAGAAGAAGTTTGCGTTCTTTCCGTCAAAAAAAAAAACACTTTCCGATTCCTACATTCTTAAATAAACCCAGTTGTGATGTATTGCAAATATGTGTGTGTGTGTGTGGGGGGGGGGGTGTGATAGAGAGAGACCAAATCACAGTTTCAACACAAAGGTATGCAAATTGTGTGGGTATTTGCGCACAGGGAATACATTTGAATGTCTTCCCATCTTGTTATCAATATAATCACTGTCCCATGGCAGTTCTCAATTGACATATTTGCAGACTACACCCCAAATTCGTCTTTTATCTCAGTAACCTGTCTCTCTCGTTGAAATAAGTGAGATTTTATGAATTATTATTTTCGAAAATAACATTTGGATTCCTGATCTTCAAAATGATGCCGTCTAAACCGTTCCTGTAATACTATATAATTATGCGTAATTAATGCTATTTTTTTAATGCGTAATTATAATTTTATTGGTATAATGGCAACATCACTTTGATGGACTTTGCATGCCTGTCTCTCTGTCTGTCTGTCTGTCTGTTTTTTTTTTTTTTAATTTATTTACTCGTTTTTCAGTTAAAGTCACAAATACACGTTTTAACGCCGAAATACAAAAGCGTGGATAAACCTCAATTATCAGCCTCCTCAACGCTGTGGAAGCTTGCTGGCTTGCTGGTCGATCTACCAAGCTTGTAAACACAGAAAGGCTCGCGCGCGACCCTTCGGGGAGGTTTGAAACCACAGGCGCTTGTATCTGGACACGCGAGCGCCTAAGCCTGTGACGCGTCTCCCTTTGGTTATCTATAATAGTATTATAGATAACCAAAGGGAGACGCGTCACAGGCATAGGCGCTCGCGTGTCCAGAAACAAGCGCCAGTGTTTGAAACCAACATTGACCGCGGCCCTTTCGTTGACACGTAAAAGACCCGTCTTGTTGCTGAATATTTTATTTTTCGGAGTGACAGCAATATGCGCTGCATGCAGTATGATGCAGTCAGTCATTAAATTTGCATGAAACTAATTAACTTATCTCTTATGCCAACCATCTGTTGCAATATCATCATTTCAAACTTTCTTTTTCTTTTTTTTTTAATCACTCTCGTCTGGACCCCATGACGTAAAAGGTAAACAAGATTTGTTTTATCCAGACTATCATTTTAAAACAACGCAAAACATTAAAACCTTCGCCTTATTTCTATGAGAACGGGGTTCACATTAACACCGGATAGCTTGGTTTGTCTACCACTACTATATAAAATGGGCTGGGCCATTCTTGAAGTTCACAGTCCACCTGATCGAATCGACGGAAACGTTTCCGGGAAGAAAAAAAAAAGTGGAACTTGAACCAGCAGCAGCCATGAAGACAACATTCGTTCTAACCATCGCCTTCTATCTCGTCGGCTTGGTAAGTTACTGTTTATGATTATAGTCTTATTACAATTATGTTATTATATTCTTATAAGGCTAATTATTTATTTATATCAATGTATTTACTTATTTTTATTTATTTATTTTTTTAGTAGTAGTAGTAGTAGTAGTAGTAGTAGTAGCAGTTGTTGTTGTTGTTATAGTATTAGTATTATTATTACTATTATTAACACGATATAGGTGGTTATTATTAAGGTGGCCCGATCTGCCCCATGTCCCGACCTGCCCCGGTTTCCCTTATACACTTATTATTTATTATAATAAATTACTCTACTTCCAGCAGTAGGGATCTCAGTGTGTTGGAAGAATGTTTGAAGGCCACAGAGAGGTCAAAATGATGAGACATTTTTAGAGTTACTTTCCCCTCAGCACAATCAAGTTAACATTTAACCTTGCCTGTAATAGTTGCAATTTGATATGAAGGTACACAACAACACCAATAGTTGCTGTTGAAAAAAAGCTCATTTACCGCCCGAAATTAACTTATTCCTAGTGAACAAGTACAACTACAAAAAGATTACTCGTGTTAAAGCTAGAGGTCTCACAATAATTAAATCCTGCATCGACCAGCGCCTTGAGCAACTCTTGGAAAAGCGCTATATAAAAACATTGAAATAATTGTTTTTAAATGCACTAGGTCTCAGCAAAACGAACCTAAAATTGACTGTCTTAAATCAAACTTTTTATTTATTTATTTTTTGGGGGGGTGTCTACGTTGTGTGATGGTGTGTCGGTGCATCTTTGGAAATGCAGTGGCGTGCGCAGCTTGAGAAGGGAGTGCGATGAGGCTGGACGAAAGCGTGATAGTTATATTCGATGGTAATGATGTCACAACATGAGGTGTTCGATGAGAATGATGAGATTAACAGTTGATATTGGCTGATGGTGATGTCGTAACATGAGATACTCGATGATAACGATGACATGAAATGAGATACAAGTATTTATCCTTGTATTCCATAATAATGATGACGTGGATCTTTTATGATAATGATGCGATAACATGAGATAGGGGTGTCGGATAGCGCAGTGGTTGGAGCATTCGCTACTGTGTCGCAAGTTAAGCACCTCATCCAGTGCTGTTAGCACTTGGATTACATTACATTACATTATTATTGCTTTAGGTCCAGCGGACTCTTCCGAGCCAAATCAGGACCGGACAACCCCTGATCCGCATAAAAGATCTGCTGAAACAACCCTAGTGGTAAAACCGAAAGCTCTCCACCAGCCAGTCACTTTACAATAAAGACATCCCATGCAGGAGACGGCTGAGGCTTCACCCCAACTTATCGAACCCCCGTTTACAAAATCAAAATAGAATACAAACATCATTATAAATTATCAACAAAACACATACATATAAAATGCATACATTGCTAAATAATAACATCATAGGAAGCCCTAGTGACCACCTGGCAGAAAGCGTCCAATATTCCCAAGCTGATCCAACAGACCTCATACACAAATAAGGAGTCTTGCCCCGGAAGAGTTTTCAAGAAAAAAGGCAGGAGACTGGTCCAGCGAAGAAGACGATAGTATAGCAGATTGATAGAAAAGAGCAGGAATGAGAAAGAGCAAATGAGAAAGACAGCGACAGTGGGAATTTAAAGCACTAAATTTCCAGAAAGTGTGGATACTATTTATACTGAAACCCCCGGCACCCCAACGAGGGTAGCACTTGGATAGGTGACCGCAAAACGTGAAGCGACAAATAACAACGCCCCCAGTTGACTCAACTGTGACTGAGTACCTACTCTCTTAAGGGTGGGGAAGGTAAAGCAGCGAGGGAGAGAGATGGGCATCACCCTCATTACGCTGGCCCAAGATAAGTGTGATCTCCAACATCACGCTCCCCTACGGCCACAAGGCTATGGGACTACCTGTTACACTCATTTGATGTTGGTGTTTTTCTATCAGTATTTGATTCAGCCCCAATGCTTGAATCCTCCTGATAAAGTGTAACTCAGATTCGTTTATCAACGCAACCCGCTCAATCCAACAACAAGGCCCGGAGTCGACGTATGAAGTTTTCAAACTTTATTCAGCGTTCATCAACAACTGCATACAATCGCCTTTTCACTCTCAACTTTTTCAACAACACTCAGAGCATCGAATATATAGTTTTTCTCTACTCCAGAACACGGTGGAACGATCGAGTATGACGCAATTATAACCAATCACAAATACATTCGTCACTGTCTTACGTCATACAACATTCTTTTCAGTCCAAGAATTTTCTCAGCTTTCTACATTTATCGCGAAGTTTCGATCGATAGTAAACAAGCAGATCTAGAGAATTTTCCAATAAAATGGACTAACGAAAATTATCAACGTTATACAAAGATTCTTCTAACAACAATGCAAACCCAAATCAAAGGTAAATACACTATATTATTGAATACTTTGCAAAGCGAAACGATTAAATCTATCGTGCGCGTTTCAGACATATTATCGTTCGCGTTTCAACGTAACATTACCTTTACCTTTTAGGCTAGTCCCAGTAATGAAATAAATAGCCAAATAAGCAACTAATTCCTATAAAAATGCTATGCAGTAAAAAATATTCTTTAAGCAATGCGGAAATACCTATAAAAAGTCCCAGTAAAAAAAAAGGGGTCTGAAACATGGATTTTTGGTGTTTATGTTTTTTTACACTTCAAAACGTCAAAGGGAGATTACTTAAAATAAACGTTTAATTCAAAACCATATAATGTTGCATGTCAAATGAAAGCTCTTGACATATACAGTCCGAAAATCTGTTTAAACCCTTTCTGTGTCAATTTTAGTTCTGACTGTGGATTAAAATTTGATTAACATAGGGGTATAAATGCGAAATTCTGATGATCGTAAAAATCTTGATCTTGATCTTAATTGTAAAAGTCGACTTCTATCTAATCCACAAGAGAAAAAAGACTAGTTAAACGGAAGACGCACGAAATAAAGAAAAACTAAAATAACCATCAATTGATTAGTTTTCCAGTAGAATATAAAAGTGGTCTACCATAGTCGCTCCCAAAATCTGACTCGTCATTCAGCTGAACCACAGGGTTTGTGCAGCTGACTCCAGGGCATTCTCCACAAGCTGTGGTGCACGTAAGTCCGTGTTTTCCGCAGCTGCATCTGCCAGTGGAGCAGTCTTTCTTGCAGCAGCAGCGGATAACATTCAAAATATCATCGGGAGCAGCTGGCTTATAAGTTGTGATTGGAAGTAGCCGGCCCTCCTGTAACTTCCACCCCCAATCCACTGGTGATAGACCATGGTCTCTGTCTAGACTCAGCCACTCCTGGACTTGGTAGAATGTTCTGTAGGCATGGAATTCAGCTGCTGCTGCTGCTGTTGGGGGGAGCACTTTACCTTGAATTTGTGTATGGCTTGCTGACACTTTTTGCTGATATTTGACAACCCGCAGTTTGGTCAAGGTATCACAACGTTTTCCACTGTACAGGTGAACAAATACCCTCTCACCAGCCGCTGCAACAGCATCATGACTTGACATCCTATCATTGAATACTCTAGCCTCATCCAGGAGCTCTCATGAATCAAGCTTCTTGACTGTGAGTGATTTTGAGATGTTGAAGGGATGAGATGTCGTGTCGCATCCATAGAATGCATGGGCAAAAAGAATGTTATTACAGACTGTTGTTCCAAGTAGCTTCAGATCTGCCTTTATGTCCCACAACTTGGTCTTCTTGTAGGAACGTGTTGCAAAGAAGACATCATGCATTGTTGGTTCCACATGGTTCAGAAGTAAAAACTAGCAAGTCAGTGTCTACTCCGACAACAACAGTGGCCGATTCTTTTGCAGACGCTAGAGCTTTGGCGACAATTATATTATACAGTCTGCATCTCCCTTTGCATGGAAAGTGACAAAATTTTTTCCCTCGAATGCTTCAGCTAAAAGATGAATAAATTTGCTGTTTGTTTTCGCAGTTGGCCAAGAACATTTACTTCTCTCGCAAAGGATCATGCCAGGATCAAAGGCTACATGTCTCCCAACCATGCCTTTGCTTCTTCGAAGATGGGCAACATCTTGGGTACTTGGGCCATCAACATAGCCATCGAAAATGATTGTAGCTAGTGTATGAGCAACAAAGCTGACATACATCTCTGCTAGATCTTTGTAGGACGACCTTCTGGGCCATGGAAGACGATGCAAAAGGGATCCACCATCGAGAATGTATTTTACATTTTCTCTTGGCAAGGATGCAGTTTCATTGACAGCAGACCAGAAAAATCCTGCAAGAGTATGTTTGTTGGCTTCTCTGGGGAATCCTTTCGAATCAAACAAGGAGGCAGGTACATTGGCCAGTTCATAGTAAAACATTACCCCGAGCCTGTTGGTATCATTCCCAGCGACTTGCACCAACCTTTGAAACACTGCGGATCCATTTGCACCATTTCCTGGCCAATAGTCACTCCAGTTTTTGTCGCCATTGTGACTGCTTGATTGCTTTTCTTGAACGTCACGTCAGCTGCAGGTTGACCCATCATCCCTTGGAGAATGCGCTGACCAATTTCAACAGCTTGATTTCTTGATGAAACATAGTTGATAACTGTCAAAGTGTCTTTGTGGTCTTTCTCTTGCTGTAACGTATGGATATTTTGAATGGGTATGCCCGTTTATACTAGCTAAATGAATGTGTAATATAATTGTCTCCTAGATCAGAAATAAGGGTGCGTGCAAGTTTCTCTTTTAACTACCACACCACACACGTACAAACTCTCTCCAATGCAGGCAAACACCAACACAAAATATATGTTCCACGTTCTCAAACTTTATATAAATAATCAATAATATTCTTTCATCAAACTTTCACACCATCCGACCAAACTAATCCTCTTGTTTCACAAATATTCAGAAATGTACTACTTCAAAACTCCGACGCCTCACTGAACAGTCTAAACGTCTGTAGAATTCACACGGCCGGCATTCTCATGTCCTGAGCCAATATAAGGATAAAAACTCGGTACCTTTATAGATGAAGGAGTGTGTGCACACGAAGCCAGACCGATTCACAGAGACGACGCACAACAGTAATCAGACGGGCAATGATGACGTAGTCAGACAGATGGGGGCATGCCCTCCTCCGATCTGTCCGAAGTAGACAACGCTGACCTGGTCAGGCAAGAAGTTTGGCCGATCCCTCCGATATCTCACGGATCGCCTTGTCCTCGTTGTCAGAGTCCACGCTGTGTCCAGGCGTATGGAGCCCCGCCCGCTCCTCGTAGGTAGCTACACAATAAATAGATGCCAACGTCAATTCTCTGACATTTCTAATCTATTCTTTCTTTTGTTCCATCCTTGCTCACCTCCCTTTGTTTCTTCACTTTTCCACTTCCGTTCTATATACGACCGTGTCTTTCCTTCTCCAACACTGTTAACCATTTCCATGTATAATTATTTCATGAATGAAAATCACTATCAAACATACACACACCTTTCATTCATATTACATTATCTACTGCTCTACAACTATCGCCCCACGTAATTGACAATATTATTACATCAATGAAATTTCAATATTCCATCTTAGTGGACAACAGCTCACCCCCTTTCAATACAACAAATGCAATACAAAAATATACTTATCCGACATTTCACAATCATGAAAAACATTATAAATACCTGTAATCTTTACAGCACAAAATTATTAACTTCCAGAGAGAAAGTCCCACTGAATCCACACTTCCTAATAGACTCACAGTGCTCTCTACCTCATTCAGCCTTGCAATTCACTTTCTCTTTTCCTTCTTTATCTTTTCTCTTTTCTTTCTTTTTTAAATCTTTTTCCTTTTTCCTGGCCTACCACATATATGAATGCACAGCCTGACACACACAATTCGACTGAGTAACATTGCCCCTATCGCGAACTAATCCTTCTCCCATTGGCTCAAGAAGTTTAGCCAATCAGAATACATGAATTTATTTAATTTTAAAAACTTGAAAAATCCCGCTCTCTACACTTGCATTGTTTTAGAAGAATCTTTGTGCTGTTCACTTGTTGTGAACTCTGTTTGCGTCAAGGATTGCATCCACTGGTTTGCTGTTGCACAAGCAGGCATAGAGAGAAGTCAAAAAACCTTTGTCGTTCGCCCATTCCGCGTCCTCTAGTTAGGCCACCATTTCACTTCAGCGTCCTCATTAAAGTTTGCTCAATCACCAGATCACACGACAGACCAGCCCAATAGCGATCGCTTCTCCTCATCACGTGATGGCCTGCCATGAAATCGTGATAGACTTCTGGGTGGGTTTTGTTCAACTCCATCATTTGCTGTATGTACAATTGCTGTCTGACTTGGTGTTGAGGTTGTGCCCTGAAGCAGCAAAATAGGGCAACATTGTGGCAACAGCAGATAGATGGAGCTTGAAGTCTCCAGTTCTCTCAGCCTGTATTGCGGTGCGAAGGAGGTGTACCATTTCTTGATATTGAATCTATAGTTTGTTCGTTCTACTAGAACATTGTCGTTTGAAATCTTCCAACTTTGCTTTGATGCGTCCTAATACAGGATGTATTGCAGCATCTCTTGCTGTTGTTTTGCCCTGCATCAGTGATTCATAAAGAGCAGCAGCCTCATACAAGTCATCATTGCCAACAGACTGTTATGTCAAGATCTGCAGGATTATGTAGAAGTGACTCTTCTTTTTGACAATCACTGTTTTCCTTCCTAGGATTGTAATCATTGGACAAAGATTAGGATCGAGCAACAGCCAAGACAGGTAGAGCTTTGGCTTGCGGATTTGAAGGTCCCAGGTTCGAGCCCAGGCCGGGGCATTGTGTTGTGTCCTTGGGAAAGACACTTTACTCCCGTTTCCTACTCCTTCGGATGAGAGTATAAACCGAGGTCTAGTCTGTGTTTCACGCATTCCATCATAACGGAATTTAAAGATCCTGACGCTCATGTCCTAGACGGGTGAGTGCCGGTGACAAGAACACACCCAGCATGCACCACATCCCTGGCTGCCCAGGATTGTGCTCAGTTG
>JBAHVR010000370.1:405000-507500 GCA_036898135.1 Oncomelania hupensis
CCTAGCTATAATACCCAAAGGAACACGCGTCACAGGTATAGGCGCTCATGTGTCTAGATACAAGCGCCTGTGCACCGTACCATCACTACTACTATTACTACTACTATTACTACTACTACTACTACTACTATTACTACTACTACCATCATGCTATATTTGGTCTTGATTGTTTGATTGACAGATATTAGAACCTCGTGCCCGCAGCTGACCGGTTCTTACACAATGGGTGGATTTGGCGGATACGGTGGAATAGGCATGGGTAAGTGGTATATGTGGAATGTTTTCAAATTTGAAGAAAATTGTAATTAAAGTGTTCGTCGCTAATTGTGATGACAAAATGAAGAAACTTGTGAATACATGTATGCAAAGGAAGACATAATGTAGGTTATTATACAAACAAGAACTAATAGCTCTTTTTCCAAATCAAATTTCCTATCCAAATTTGTTGTTGTTCTTGTTGTTGTTGTTGTTGTTGTTGTTGTTCTTGACATTTTTTTAAAATCTGAATTTTTATGGAATGTTTTGGGTTTATGTTTGTAATGTTTATTCATGGATTCAGGATGTTTAACATGTTATGGACAGCGTTACTTATAAATCAAGATAAATATGTGTGGTTCTGATCATATGTGTTCCAAATGTGGAGATGGGTAGCGGATGGGTACGGAGGTGGCGGTCAGCTGTAGTGTGGAAATGACCACATGTCTGTGAACTATAGGAACAGCGTGGGGGTGAAAGCAAGGGATGGGAGCTGGAGAGGAAGTTTGGAGGGAGGGGAAGGGGAGAACAGGAGGAATGAGGAGTATAGGGAGGGTAGGGGGTTTGGGGAGAATGATTTACAACACGGTATATGCGCACACACCCACATTCTCATGCATATACATCCCCACACACAAAACACCACTGTAATTATAATTGTTGATGTATTTGCAGGCAAGAGACAGCTGATTAACAATCAGCAACAAAGTAAGTTTTTGACTGATTGGTTCAACTAATGGTTTGACTGAGTGAGTGACTGAGTGAGCGACGACGATCGACTATTACAGTGTTCCCGTACCGTCCATTGTGTGGGCTAAGTGAAGCCTTGGGACTGATGTGGTTTACGTGTAACTTAACCTCTTTTTGTAAAATTGCCAAATGGCCACCACCCTATAACATTTTATTGTACACCGATAGCCAAATGTTGTGGCTGTGCATTACTTGAGACAATAATACATTATGATTGTGATTGAAGAAAATCAATAGTATATAACTGTACACGTTGTAGGCTACTACGCTTGTACCTCACAATAAATGAATAAACATTCAGGTGTAACGTCTACACCCACCATTGGCGATATGGCAGACAGGGATAACCATCCAAGGCAACAAGGGATAGGAATCTAAATCAACACTGAACCACAAGAGCAATCATACTGTAAAATGGACAGTGAAAAATGGCCATTTTTTTAAATTTCGCCCACCACAGGATTCGAACCTGGGTCATCGGGGTGCCTGGCTAACGCTCTACCACTTGAGCTACGGCGGTGGGTGTACCTCAGATTCAGACTGAAAAAAAAACAACACGGTTACTAAACGCTTTGCAGGCTTGTACTTTTGATTCGGATTAAAAAAAAACACACACAAGAAAACACGGCTACTAAACACGTTGCAGGCTTGATACTTTGATTCTGATTTAAAAAAACAACAAAGACAACACGGTTACTAAACACGTTGCAGGCTTGGTACCTTTGATTCTGATTTTAAAAAACAACAAAGACAACACGATTACTAAACACGTTGCAGGCTTGGTACCTTTGATTCTGATTTAAAACAAAACAAAAAAGACAACACGATTACTAAACACGTTGCAGGCTTGGTACCTTTGATTTTGATTTTAAAAAACAACAAAGACAACACGATTACTAAACACGTTGCAGGCTTGGTACCTTTGATTCTGATTTAAAAAAAAACAACAAAGACAACACGATTACTAAACACGTTGCAGGCTTGGTACCTTTGATTCTGATTTTAAAAAACAAAGACAACACGGTTACTAAACACGTTGCAGGCTTGGTACCTTTGGTTCTTATTTTAAAAAACAACAAAGTTGTTGTTGTTGAATCAATTTTAATTCATCAGATTAACATAAAACAACAAAGACAACACGATTACTAAACGCGTTGCAGGCTTGGCGCCTCTGATTCTGATTTATTATAACACACACACACACACACACACACACACACACACACACACACACACACACACACACACACCACGTACCTCTGGTTCTGATTTAAGAAAACAAAAGAAAACACGATTACTTAAACATGTAAATTGCAGGCCCGTACCTCGGAGTCTACGTGCCCAGAATGTGCACCAGTGATTACCAGTGTAACCAGATGATTGGCGGCGGGACCAGCACCTCGTTTGGCCTCTTCGCCTGCTGCCCAGTGCAGGAGACCTACACCAACGTCGGTGGTTACCCTGGCGGCATGGGACGTCGACAGATCTTTGGTCAGGGCAGATACGTCAGCCGCTGCATCGCTAGACCTGCGTACGTCGCCACCTATTCTGGTACGGTATAGTTATCGTCTCCTGTCGTCGTCGTCGTCGTCGCCGTCGTCATCATCATCATCATCATCATCATCATCATCATCATCATCATCATCATCATCATCATCATCATCATCATCATCATCATCATCATCACCATCAGTAGTAGTATCATGATCAGCAGCAGCAGCAGAAACAGCAGTAGAACCATCATCATCATCATCATCATCATCATCATCATCATCATCGTCATCAACAGCAGCAGTGGTAGTATTATTAGTAGTAATAGTAGTAGTATCATCAGAAGCAGCAGTCTTAGTAGTAGTAGTAGGAGGAGGAGGAGGAGGAGGAGGAGCAGCAGCAGCAGTAGAAGTAGTTGTTGTTGTAGTAGTTGTAGTCGTAGTAGCAATAGCACCAATCAACAGCGTATAGTATAGTTTTATTCTCAGCAACAACAGCGGTAGTATTAGCGTCATATATTCATCATCATTATCGTAATCCTCAGCGGCAGCAGAAGCAATTTTATTGTCACCATCGTCATCATCAGCAGCAACAACAGTAATGGAATCACCATAATCGTCAGCAAGAGCAGCAGCAACAACAGCAGTAGCATTATATAGTCGTCATTGTTATCAGCAGCAGTAGCAATAGATTTAGCAGCACACTCAGCACTTCCACCATCATTACCACAGTCATCATCATCATCATCATCATCCACGTCATCAACATCATCATCATCATAGTCGTCGTCCTCATACTCATTATCACCGTCGTACGTTCTTGTCACCAGTTATTATTTTGTTTTGCTGGGGGGAAGGGAGGGGGGTAGGTGGAAGATGAGGAAGGAGAGGGAGAAGGGGGAAGAACGGATGAAGGTGAAGTTGTTTCTCATTCCAGTGACGTGTACACTTTTTCTGCTGTTGTTTCAGGATTCCAGGGAGGAATTGGAATGGGCATGGATGAAGCCCAAGAAGGCTCCGCGTAATTGCTCACATCAATCGACACGACGTCGGCGAAGATGCTAAACTCACAGACTAGTCCATTTCACGAACCATTTTAAAAGCGACAAACTCGATTGTGTTGTTGTTGTTGAATTGACTTTTTTTTAACAGTCCATTTCTAAAACCAGTATATTTTTTGTAACACGTACAGTCCATTTCCAAAACTTCCTCCTCTCCTCCCCCCCCTTCCCCCACAATTTTTTTTATTTTGTTGTTGTTGTTGAGTGTTGACCACGAAACAATGACATGATTTGGAAGACGCTGGGCAATTGATTATTGATCAATTCATTTGTTCGATCATTTACTTTTTCCATCATTGTTTAAAGAAAATATGGATTAGATTTTGGATTTGTTAATAAAATGTAACCAGCATTGACGTAACATGTGGTCGTTTCCACCAAACTATTCCATGTTTGTTTGCTCTCTATCTCTCTCTGTCTTTCCCTCTCATCTGGCTTTATCGATCTGTTTTTCACTTCTCATCCACATCGCCAGCTCTCTCTCTCTCCCTCTCCCTCACTCTCTGTCTCTCTCTCCCTCTCTCTCACTCTCACTCTTTTCTTTGCACTCATCTTATTTCCAACCATATCATTGCCCCTCTCTTTCACAGGGATCTTCCCCCTTCCCCTCCCTCTCTGACTACATCTCTGTTTTTTCCCTCCCTCCTCACCTTGTTCTATTTCATCCCCTTCCTCCCCCCGCCCCTTATCATTGAGGCAGAAGAACTTGAGGTGAGTACTCTCCTCAGTTCCAACTCATGCTGCCTTTCTCGTTCTTTCTCTTCTCTTTCCCTTTCTTTTTCTGCCCGCTCATACTCCCATCTCCTAACTTCTGCTTCTCTCTATGCTGCTATCGTCTTCTGTTCTCTCTCTGCCTCTAATTCTAGTTTCTTCTGGTCTGCTTCTAATTTCTTCTGTTCTCTCTCTGCTGTCCTCTCTGCCTTAGCTTCCTGCTTCTCTACTTCTTCATTGATATACGCAATTAGATCTCCTCCAGCTAAGTGTAAAGCTTCTCCTAATTCCTTGAAGCGTAATCTCAAGGCTCCTGGGTCTGACATTGTCAAAAATGTCTATGACCAACCTCTGAATCACGTGTAATACAAAAACACTAGCAATATTGCAATTCAATAACAACAATGCAAAGACAACAAAATTCGTAATCAATAATAGAATAAAACAAGAGTCAAATGGCATACAACAGATACTTAAGCAAAACCTGCAAAAGAACAATGCAACATACAGGCACAAAAAGAATTGAAGCAAAAAAGTTTTTAAATACAAGAAAAGTACACCAAAACTGTTTCCTTGTCCTACACTTACAACTATTCTAAGTTATTCGACTTTTATTTTTTTTTGTCGTTCTTATATAGCGCTTTTCCAGCTCAAGAGCTGCTCAAGGCGCTGGCCGATACAGGATCTAACTCAAGCCGCCCGAGACGCCCACCCGCAGCCTTTGGGCGCATGGTCTGACGCCCGGACAACTGAGCACAATCCTGGGCAGCCAGGGATGGGGGAGAAGGACCTAGGTGCATGCTGGGTGTGTTCTTGTCACCGGCACTCACCCGTCTAGGACATGAGCGTCAGGATCTTTGAAGTCCGTTATGGTGGAATGTATGCGACATAGACTAGATCTCGGTTTATACTCTCATCCGAAGGAGTAGGAAAACAGGAGTAAAGTGTCTTTCCCAGGGACACAACACAATGGCCCGGCCAGGGCTCGAACCCGGGACCTTCCGATCCGCAAGCCGAAGCGCTACCATTACATCACAGTGCCTCCCTAACTTAGTACTGCCACTTAACTGCCACTACTTATACTAATACTGTTATCCTCTTCTATTGTACCTAGATCCGGTTATACCCAATTCCTATTATACACAGATCCTGACTAAGCTCGCCAATTAAAGTGTGACGGGGTTTTATTGTTGCTGGGCTCGGCACAATGGAATGCTGTAACCCTCTCGTCTTATTCTATGGGAACCGCTAGAGAATCACCCGGTAAATTACCTTAATACATTTATTTGTTTAGCTCGGTCTGTGTTATGGCTGGGGTACAGAGATAGATAGAAAAATGGTAAAAGATCACTGTCACACTAGCTTTCACATGGCTATGAAACATATGTAGTCCAACCACTTGAAAACAGTAAAAAATCACACATTTATTTCCTCCACTCTATACACGATCTTCAAAGTACGAAACTAACTTAACAGTTCAATTGTCAATGCGAAATGGTTTGCTTGCTGATAGTCTAGGCAGCTACTTTCTCTTCATTGGGCACTGGCTACTTTCTGCCTTAAGGGTCAGAAGTCTTGATGAGTGGACTACTGTGGTCCTGTTTATACAGAGTTTTAGTGCACGGTTTCTTGTTGCACTTAACTGTGGGGTTGAAGCGCTGTGTTGAGGTCGCTTCTACGACACGCTGTGTTGTCGTTGCTTGTGTTCGACGGGTGGGCTATCTGCGCACAATGCTGTAGATGCCTCGGCAGCCAACTGCACGCGTTGACGTGGTTGTTGTCGTTTGCTGAGTTGGGCCCACGATATACTGCCTGCTCGTCTATAACATATGAAACGAAATTCTGCACAACCCTGGTCTGTGCAGAGCGTCTCACTGAAAGCCAAAAAAGTAGCCCTCAGAGGTAGCTCCACATCTCTATACATAAGCGATGAACATTCTGCTATGTCCATGGTCCACTGGAATCTCCACTCTAATTTCCTATACATATATAAATATAAATCGTGGCTAACTATACAAATAAAGAAATAATAATATTATAAACATTCACTAGTACAGCCACTGGTCTGGAAGCATAGATATGGGTTAAACAACAATGGTTCCGTACATCTTTCAACATGGCGTTGACCGGTCGCCTCGTGGTCGGATTCGCCACGTGTTCAGGCAAAGTCGGACTAACAATTTAATACTATGCATAGCAAATTTCACAAACATAATTCAACAATAATATAAATACATCACGATGAAACAGAAGTATGTTCATTTACCTGTTTGACAATGTCAGGCCGTGGCTACTTGATTGAATTCGAATATTCAACAAGCACTGCTTCCCTGGTCTATCAGTGGAGAGATTTCTGCTAGTAAGTAGCTGTGTACTGCCTTAAGCTTTCAACACAAATGACTCTCTACATAGCCTTGGCCTACCCAGTCAGAACTGGTTCTACCTAACGGTGCTGTGTTCGGATTTGCTGAAGAAATCTGAGCGGCTGTATAATTCAAAGCCTTCTACCGTCAGCTGCGATGATGTCACTATCTATGCGGGCGTCAGGCTACACTTTGTTACGCATGATCACTTCTGTCGTCTGCTAGAGCCTAACAGTAACCTTCTAAGTCTAACTGATTAAACAAGGCAAAATCTCAAAATGTGCAGGGTAAACAGGTCCTCTTGTTACAAAACCCCAAATTCGTCTTTCATCTCAGTAACCTGTCTCTCTCGTTAAAATAAGTGAAAGTTTTTATGAATTATTATTTTCGAAAATAACATTTGGATTCCTGATCTACAAAATGATGCCGACAAAACCGATCATGTAGTACTATATAATTATGCATAATTAATGTTATTTTTAAAATGCATAATAATAATTTTATTGGTATAACTAGTGGTTTTGTTGCAACAGGTTGCTGTTTAAAATGTAGACAGAGAGACAACTGTTGTCTACGAGTTTCATTTGGACGAAAATACCTCCCCATATCCCCCTTGATACCTCACCATACCCCCCCCTGATATCTCCCCTTCCCCCCATGATGCCTCACCAAACCCCCTTGATACTTTCCCGAACCCACTTGATACCTCCCCATACCCCCTTGATACCTTCCGTACCCCCCTTGTAACCTACCAGTACCCTCCTTAATACTTCCCCATTGATCGTTTCGCAGGTATGGATGAAAGGAATCGACCATCACCATACCCCCTTATATATATCCGTATCCCCGTTATGCCTACCCATGCCCCTTTAAACCTACCGGTAGCCCCCTTTAACCTACACGTATCACCTCATCCCGATCCTTGGTAATACTACTACTACTACTACTACTACTACTACTACTACTACTACTACTACTACTAATGAATATAGCATAATACAAATAGAAAAAATCATAAAAAACACCAAGGTTTTAAAATAAAATTTGATATAAGATATAATAATAATAATAATAATAATAATAATTAGTAGTAGTAGTAGTAGTAGTAGTTAGTAGTAGTAGTAGTAGTAGTCGTCTATAAATAATAATAATAATAATAATAATAATAATAATAATAATAATAATAATAATAATAATAATAATAATAATAAGAATAAGAATAATAATAAGAATAATAATAATAAGAATAATAAATAAATAAATAAGTTAAAAGTAAAAGGCCTAAATTAAAAAGAAAAATATCCATATTGTAATGTAAAAAAAAATAACATAGAAAAAAATATGGCCTGCGGTAGATTTGAACTCGGGTTGCCTTCACGGTAGGCGATTGTTTTACTAAGTGAGCTACCAAGTCTTCATATAAAGAGCATCCATTTTTTGGTCTATTTGGGAAAACATGCTGAAACCTCGATTCGATTTTTAATGGAAGCGCGCGGAATTAGGCTATTGCAGTTTGTGGACATTTTGTTTATTTATATATCTCAGAAACCTAAACGTTCGGTAAGGAAATGTCGCCTATAACGATTTCGCGGGTTTTGAGTGCACAGCAGGCCGATCCGCAGCTCCCAGCACCTGCCCAGATCAGCGTCCATACCGGACAAACTTTACAGTAGAGGCGAAGAAGGACTTCCGGCTAAGCAATTTATATATATAGATGGCAACATCACTTTGATGTACTTTGCATGCCTGTCTGTCTGTCTGCCTGTCTGTCTGTATTTTTTTTAAAATTATTTACTCGTTTTTCAGTTCAAGAGCTGCTCAAGGAGTTGGTCAATACCCGAGGCGGCCACTTGCAGCCTTTGGGCGCATAGTCTGACGCCCAGTCAGCTGAGCACAATCCTGGGCGAGTATGGGGAGAACAGACCCAGTGCTTGTTGGCTGTATTTCTGTGGCTGGCACTCAGGATCTTTAAAGTATGTATGAATGTATGCATGTTGGCTGTATTTCTGTCACTGGCACTCAGGATCTTTAAAGTATGGATGAATGTATGCATGTTGGCTGTATTTCTGTCGCTGGCACTCAGGATCTTTAAAGTATGTATGAATGTATGCATGTTGGCTGTATTTCTGTGGCTGGCACTCAGGATCTTTAAAGTATGTATGAATGTATGCATGTTGGCTGTATTTCTGTCACTGGCACTCAGGATCTTTAAAGTATGTATGAATGTATGCATGTTGGCTGTATTTCTGTCACTGGCACTCAGGATCTTTAAAGTATGTATGAATGTATGTATGTTGGCTGTATTTCTGTTGCTGGCACTCACGATCTTTAAAGTATGTATCAATGTATGTATGTTGGCTGTATTTCTGTCACTGGCACTCAGGATCTTTAAAGTATGTATGAATGTATGCATGTTGGCTGTATTTCTGTTGCTGGCACTCACGATCTTTAAAGTATGTATGAATGTATGTATGTTGGCTGTATTTCTGTTGCTGGCACTCACGATCTTTAAAGTATGTATGAATGTATGTATGTTGGCTGTATTTCTGTTGCTGGCACTCAGGATCTTTAAAGTATGTATGAATGTATGCATGTTGGCTGTATTTCTGTTGCTGGCACTCAGGATCTTTAAAGTATGTATGAATGTATGTATGTTGGCTGTATTTCTGTTGCTGGCACTCACGATCTTTAAAGTATGTATGAATGTATGTATGTTGGCTGTATTTCTGTCGCTGGCACTCACGATCTTTAAAGTATGTATGAATGTATGCATGTTGGATGTATTTCTGTGGCTGGCACTCACGATCTTTAAAGTATGTATGAATGTATGCATGTTGGCTGTATTTCTGTGGCTGGCAGTGACGATCTTTACAGTATGTATGAATGTATGCATGTTGGCTGTATTTCTGTCGCTGGCACTCACGATCTTTAAAGTATGTATGAATGTATGCATGTTGGCTGTATTTCTGTGGCTGGCACTCACGATCTTTAAAGTATGTTTGAATGTATGCATGCATGCATGCTTTATTTATTTATTTATTAATGTCCCAAATACACGTTTTAACGCCGAAATACAAACGCGTGGATAAACCTCAATTATCAGCCTCCTCAACGCTGTGGAAGCTTGCTGGCTTGCTGGTCGATCTACCAGGCTTGTAAACGCAGAAAGGCTCGCGCGCGTCCCCTTCGGGGAGGTTTGAAACCAACATTGACTGCGGCCACTTCGTTGACACGTAAAAGGCACGTTTTATTGCTGAATGTTTTATTTTTCGGAGTGACAGCAATGCGCTGCATGCAATATGATGCAGTCATTAAAATTGGCATAAAACTAATTAACGTATCTCTTATACCAACCATCTGTTGCAATGTCAGCATTTCAAACTTTCTTCTTCTATTTTTTTAATCACTCTCGTCTGGACCCCATGACGTAAAAGGTAAACAAGATTTTTTTTTTAATCCAGACTATCATTTCAAAACAACGCAAAATATTCAATCCTTCGCCTTATTTCTATGAGAACGGAGTTCACATCAACACTGGATAGCTTAGTTTTTCTACGACTACTATAAAATGGGCTGGGACATTTTTGAAGTTATTTAAGTTCACAGTCCACCTGATCGAATCGAAGAAAACGTTTCCGGGAAGAAAAAAAAAGTGGAACTTGAACCAGCAGCCATGAAGACAACATTCGTTCTAACCATCGCCTTCTATCTCGTCGCCTTGGTAAGTTACTGTTTATGATTATAGTCTTATTAGAATCATGTTAATATATTCTTATAAGGCTTATTATTTATTTATTTATATTTATTTTTATTTATTTATTTATTATTATTAGTAGTAGTAGCAGTTGTCGCAGCAGCAGCAGTTAGTAGTAGTTGTAGTAGTAGTAGTAGTAGTAGTAGTAGTAGTAGTAGTAGTAGTAGTGGTACTATTATTATTATTATATACTTACTATTTATTATAATAAATTATTCTACTTCCAGCAGTAGGGATCTCAGTGTGTTTTGAAGAACGTTTGAAGGCCACATAGAGGTCAAAATGATGAGACATTTTTAGAGTTACTTTCCCCTCAGCACAATCAAGTAACCTTGCCTGTAATAGCTGCAATTTGATATGAAGGTACACAAAAACATCAATAGTTGCTGTAGAAAAAAATACTTATTTCCGCCCGAAATTAACTTATTCCTAGTGACCAAGTACAACTACCAAAGGATTATTCGTGTTAAAGCTAGAGGTCTCAGAATAACTAAATCCTGTATCGACAAACGCCTTGAGCAATTCTTGAGCTGGAAGGGCGCTATATAAGAACTATTAAATAAATTAATTAATTTTAAAAAATTGATTGATTGATTTATTGTTGCTTTAGGTCCAGCGGACTCTTCCGAGCCAAATCAGGACCGGACAACCCCCGATCCGCATAAAAGATCTGCCGAAACAACCCTAGTGGGAAAATTGAATGCCCTCCACCGGCCAGTCACTTTACAATAAAGACATCCCACGCGGGGGACGGCTGAGGGTTGACCTCAACTACGCGAACACCCCGGTTACAAAAACAAAATAGAATACAAACATCATTATAAATCAGCAATAAAACACATACATATAAAATGCCTATAGTGCTAAATAGTACAATCATAGGAAGCCCTAGTGACTGTAATGAAATTATGTTATTTCATTTTTGGATATAGCACTCGAGATAATCTAGATTTATTATTTTCTTCTAAACTGAGAAGTAAAGTATAATTGTAGTTGTTTATATTATTTGGAGTTACTGTATATTCAAAGTTATTGATAGTAAAAAGACAATCTGGTCAAGAATCTATGACGTCACAATGAAAGTGACGTATTCTTAGAGCAGCCATATTTGTTTGAAGACTTTTGACGTAGTACTCTTCTCATATTCGTGAGACGTAAAGTTGGTATTGACAACGATGTACACAGGTATTTCATCGTAGGCATAATATTTGTTTACCAACACTTGTGACTCAGACTTCAAAGCGAGAGGACCACACCCTCCGAGCTCTGCTTTTTAACGGTCGAAAACCGACATCCAAATATTGGGAAATCGGAACGTTCAAGCTAGGCTTCGTCATCTTTTTTTTTCTTCGGCGACGTGTTGTTGAGGATAATATCACAGAGAACCGTTTGGACACATTTTTGCTGGAAGAATATTGACAAGATTGATGCCAGAGATGGAAGACAGCCGGGAGCAGACGATGTCGAACGTAGACCTGTCGCAGCTATAGCCACTGTCTACTTCGATGTCCTGTAACTCGTCTTTGAGAGAAGAGCGCTGATCACATTGTCCACTGACGATCTGAGGGTCGAATTGCTACGAACTGAAGAGGTCTTGTAACTGGTGGGTGAAACTCTAGGAATAAAATAAATCGTAGAGAGTCTAGTTCTATACTTGGACACTATCATTTGTAAGAGAATTGTTTCGTCTAATTATGGGTAATTAATTAACGGAACGATTTTTTATGTGTAGGTATAATTTTGGTTGCAGAAGGTGCAACAGAAAATAATGTGTCGTTCTTTTCGTACGAGAATCGCAATGAAAATAGGTTATGTAATTTTCTAGATCATCTAAGTTTCGAAATGTTGTTGTTTATATTCATTTAATTTATACATTAAGTGAGGGATCCTTGCGGGTAAATAAATGGTAATTATTTACGCAATGACGATGATTATAATTGAAGAAGTTGTGATTGCAAGTTGCGCAATACGAACTGTTAGCCGGTTGCCATGGAGTAACCGTTTTCTTGGAGATTGCGTTTTCGCGAATCCATTTGAATGAATTATTAATGGGTTGTTTGCGCAATGCTCTGGTGTTAAATGTAAATAAATAATTGTTGAGTTGGATGATTTGATAATTTAGGGCCAGGATTTTCATTTTCATTGATTATCGCCAAGAGGCTGATTGTAAATAATAAAATCGCTTTCCAAGCGAATAACCTGGCAACCGTTATAATAGGGGTTTCGTGATACTCACCTGTGCTTCGATAATACAGGTGGGACTTCTTACCTTTTCCTCTTCTCACCTTTATGCTGGAACTTCACCGTACTTCCACGTGTGTGATTTACCATCCATTGGGAAGGGCTACAGTCCAGACATCTTAGAAGAACTAGGACTGTGCCAGATTCGAGTGTCGATAAGAACAAGAACTCAAACGCGTACTCGGTCTCGACCTCGTCAAAATCGGATAAGTCCTTATCTTGAAATTGCCTACCTTTCGAGGAAGGTGATTTTATTATCACTAGTAAATATCGTTCATTTTCTGTGACAGGATTTTATCTTCTTTTTATGTGTAAAAGAAGAGTTTGATAGCGAGCGGAAGTTTATGTATTGAGCCACTACACGCATTAACATCTTGCAACATAACATCTTTAAACTTTTCTGCTTATAACAAAATAAATCAAACAATAAACGCAACAAGTGGGGGCATCGTCTGGGATAGTTTATAACGTAACTATAACGAAATTATAACGAGTGTAACTCTATTTTCTAAGTTGCGGAAATTCTGTCACAATTTTGAACTTTTTACTGGTTTTAATAATCTTGTTATCATCATGTTTATGCATATTTTGTACATGTTGTAATAACCTTGCCATCGTTAACAACATGTAAGTTAACCATCTAGAAGGATAGTTCTAGCAATTTATCCAGTTTATATTTTGCGATAGAATTCTGTCGGGGAAATATTCTATTGAAGGGGAAAAATCGACGGATAGATTTGTTCTTCTGATTAGTCATACAGTTGATTAATCGTGTGCTAGATTGAATTTATTTATCAAGTATCGGTCATTGGTAAAAGATGAATTCGGAAACACGAGGACCTGTGTTAATCTAGAGTGTTGTATAGGTAGAAATTAGTTATGTAAAACTAAGTTACCTAGTCGTTTTTGACAGCTAGATGGAGATCTAGTGAACATTGTTTATTTGTGAAACAGTCATTTAGACAATTTGTTAAAGGCGTGTACTTTAATAGGTTGGATAGATTGTAGCAGGGAGTTCTACAATAAGGGCCATTAAAGTTTGAAATTATTATAACAATCTTTGTCTCATAAGAAGTAGAGGCTATAGGATTAGTTATCAGGGAACGTTGGATTGCGTCACAAGGTCTAGCAAATTCGGGTCACCATAAAGGAATGACCGGCTGAATTATGTTAGGTATATAATCACGTGGGTATGATTATGTACGAATAAAGTCTTCGGAAGTTTTATGTATTTATTCGAAGCAGGCCGTATCTGCAATGGCAGGAGAGTAAGTCCATTGTTCAGTTAGTCTATAGAACTGGAGGGTACAGATAGAGCAATTGTTGTTGGATAGTATAGACAGTTGCAGAATCTAGTACCAGTAACTGCGAAGTGTTTTTAATAATTGCTGAGGGTGCATTATTAAATTTAATATAAGACGTAGTGAAGTGGAAATACATAATTATTTTCGTTTTTCTAATTCATGTGATTAGGCTTCTTGAGTAGTGTTGGCAATCTACTTACTTTATTTCAACTTAGAATATTTTTTTTTCGGGATTATGGCTGAGCCGTCTACATCTATGAGTATGACAACTCGATCACAGTCTCGTCTGATAGAAGGAGATAACCCGACAGCTAGGTTTAAAGCTGAAGGTGAGAGTTTGGGTTTATCTGGAGCGGATTTACTCCAATATATCAGGGACGAGAAAGACCGTTTGGCTAAACTCGAAAGAGAAGAGAGAGAGCGTTTAGCTGAAGTTGAAGAAAAGAAGAGGAATTTTGAATTAGAAGAAAAGAAATTACAACTTGAGGCTGAACAAAAGAAGTTACAACTTCAAGCAGAAGTTGAAGAAAGGAAGCGCCGAGATGATCAGGAATACGAGATAGAACGATTGAAAATCCAAAATGATCATTCTGAAAGAACAGCTGATAATGGAGTCAGAGTTAGTCATTCCAATCACCTACAACAGGATTTCCTCAAGGTTAAATTACCATTTTTAGAAGATAAAGACGACCTTGAAACATATCTTCGTACGTTCGAGAGAACAGCTAAACAGCTGAAGTGGGATGAAGATATTTGGGCTTTGAAACTCAGCACTTTATTGAAAGGTAAAGCGCGGGAGGTTTACTCGCTAATGTCAGATGAGAAAGCCGCAGATTATGACGAACTAAAAAAAGCTCTACTGCTTAGATTTCGCTTGACCGCAGAGGAGTATAGAAAGAAATTTCGATCGGCCAAGCGTCAAAGCAATGAAACTACTCAAGAATTTGCGACCAAGCTTGACCTTTGGTTGACGCGTTGGCAGCAATTAGCTAATAAGGGTGACACATATAAGGAATTAAGAGATCTATTCATGGTGGAGAAATTCATTGAAGGGATTCCTTATGACCAAGCAAGGTTCATTCTTGAGAAGTCACCTAGTGACATAGAAGAAGCCGTTGAGCAAGCTCTGATTTTTGAGTCAGCAAAAATAACTGCAGGTTCAAGCCATGAACGCCCAAAGAATTCTTTTGATGCGAGAAACAAGCTTAGAGATCTGAAACCTAAAAATGACAATGTCGAACCGCAACCGAATAGAATGGATTCGAACCGGTTCGCGCAAGGTCAAGGTCACAGGAATAGGTTTACTAACAGAACTTGTTATAGTTGTAACGAACAAGGACATGTATCGAAATACTGTCCAAAAAGGTCGACCAAACAATCAGCAGCCGTATTTGTACCAGACATGGTCGAGTCTAGTAAAGCTGCGAGTAGTGAATTGTGTGAATCGTGCACAAAGATTCCATTTTCACCTGAGTGTGAAGTGAAGGTGGAAGGCAAAGTCGCGTTAGCAATACGCGACACGGGAGCATCTGTAACAATCGTACAGTCGAGTCTTATACCCGACAAATATAAGACTGGAAAGACTCTTGATGTTATGCTTGCGTCCAGTACTGAACGGATGAGTTTGCCCATCGCTTTGGTTCAGTTAGAGACTCCGTTTTTCAGCGGGAAGACGGAAGTTGCTATGATGGATAATCCTGTTTGTCCGGTTTTAATCGGGAATTATCGTACCACAGAACTAGGTGAGATTGTACCTATCTCTGTTTATGCCGTACGGTCAAGGTGTTCTGCAGTGCAGACAAGAGGAGATGAGACAAAGTCGGACCGAGTTCTCAAGATCTCCGGGTCGTTATTAGGCGATGTGACTCCAGAGGATTTGAGTCAGGAACAGAAGAAAGATCCCACTCTAGAGAAAATCAGGAAGTTAGCAGAGACGGGAACAACCGAAGCTGACCGAGGAAAGAAAGGAAAGAAAATTCTGTCGGACTATCGATGGTCCAAGAATATTTTATACAGATTTTTCGATGTGAACGGAAAGCTGACTCGCCAAGTTGTTGTTCCGTCTAAATATCGCGCTGAAGTCTTGCGACTAGCGCATGATACACCAATGGCCGGACATTTGGGTATCAGAAAAACCAGGGGTCGGATTTGGGATGATTTTACATGGCCTGGGATTTGTGGCGACATACGGCGATACTGTGCGTCATGTGACGTATGTCAAAGGACCACGCCCAGAGGTAATACACGAAAAATCCCCATCGGTCGAATGCCAGTGATAAACACACCATTCGAGAGAGTTGCCGTGGATCTAATTGGGCCGATTATCCCAATGTCGGATCGCGGACATCGTTACATTGTAACGATGATTGACTATGCCACTCGGTATGCTGAAGCTAAACCTCTTAAATCGATCAAGGCCGAGGAAGTTTCGGAAGCGTTGTGGGAGATGTGGACCCGCCTCGGAATACCAAAGGAGATCCTTACAGATCGCGGTTCTCAATTTGTTGGAAACTTAGCTGATGAGGTCAACCGTCTGCTCAGTATTAAAGGATTGCGCACGACACCATATCACGCGCAGGGTAATGGCTTGGTCGAACGATTCAACGGTACGATCAAGAGTATGCTAAAACATCTATGCCAAGAACAGACGCGGGAATGGGATCGTTTCATTCCGGCTTTACTTTTCGCAATTCGGGAAGTACCGCAGGAATCGTTACAGTTCTCTCCTTTCGAACTTCTGTATGGAAGAACTGTACGCGGTCCGATGCAGATACTGAAAGAACTTTGGACTAAAGATGACCAGAACGAAGAAGTGCACTACATTTCAATATGTAGTTGATCTGCGCAACAGAATTGAGGAGACATGCGCGATTGCCAGAGAAAATCTGAGGAAAGCCGCTGCTAAACAAGCGAAATTCTTTAACAAGAAGTCAAAAGCTCGTTCTTTCAGCGTAGGAGAAAAGGTGCTGCTCCTTCTCCCAAACAAAGCTAATAAACTCCAAATGACTTGGCGTGGACCATACATAGTCACTGACAAAGTCAACGACTATGATTACCGTGTTGCCATTGGTGACAGTGAACGGTTGTACCATGCCAATATATTGAAAAAGTATGTTGACAGAGCGCCAAGTACTGAGACACATATTGTAGCAGTAGTGATGATGGAGGACGCTAGCGAACATGATGTGCCAACATCGCGGACTTCGGAGATTCCGCTGATTCAATTAAATAGGTTAGAGGGACCTGAGAATGTGAACATTGCTGAAACTCTTAGCAAAGAGCAGAAAGCAGAGCTTCAACAATGCATACAGGCAAAGAGAGTCAGTACTTTCAGATTTACCTGGATGTACTCCTTTACAATCTTGCGAGATACCGCAGGAGAAGAAAGAGTACGTTTTCGTACGGCAATATCCGTTACCGTACGCCAAAATTCAAGTCATCGGACAAGAAGTCGATGCAATGCTTAAGATGGGAGTGATTGAACCAGCTGCATCACCGTATAATGCACCGGTGGTGCTGATTCAGAAGAAAGATGGTAGTAATAGGTTTTGCGTAGACTACCGTAAACTGAATCAGGGGACCAAATTTGACGCTGAGCCTATACCCGATGTGAATCAGCTGTTCAACAAACTGAGTAACAAGAAGCTTTTCAGTAAATCAGAATTACCAAAGGATACTGGCAGCTCAAGATGGTCGAAGGAGATAAGAAAAAAAAACTGTATTCACCACTCCGCAAGGTCAATTCCAATGGAAGGTCATGCCTTTCGGACTGAAGAAGGTTGAAGCAGATTATCTCAGACGTTCTATGTAATGTGAAATTGGCTAGACCAATTTTTATCTTAGAAGGGGGGTATTGTAATGAAATTATGTTATTTCATTTTTGGACATAGCACTCGAGATAATCTAGATTTATTATTTTCTTCTAAACTGAGAAGTAAAGTATAATTGTAGTTGTTTATATTATTTGGAGTTACTGTATATTCAAAGTTATTGATAGTAAAAAGACAATCTGGTCAAGAATCTATGACGTCACAATGAAAGTGACGTATTCTTAGAGCAGCCATATTTGTTTGAAGACTTTTGACGTAGTACTCTTCTCATATTCGTGAGACGTAAAGTTGGTATTGACAACGATGTACACAGGTATTTCATCGTAGGCATATTTGTTTACCAACACTTGTGACTCAGACTTCAAAGCGAGAGGACCACACCCTCCGAGCTCTGCTTTTTAACGGTCGAAAACCGACATCCAAATATTGGGAAATCGGAACGTTCAAGCTAGGCTTCGTCATCTTTTTTTTTCTTCGGCGACGTGTTGTTGAGGATAATATCACAGAGAACCGTTTGGACACATTTTTGCTGGAAGAATATTGACAAGATTGATGCCAGAGATGGAAGACAGCCGGGAGCAGACGATGTCGAACGTAGACCTGTCGCAGCTATAGCCACTGTCTACTTCGATGTCCTGTAACTCGTCTTTGAGAGAAGAGCGCTGATCACATTGTCCACTGACGATCTGAGGGTCGAATTGCTACGAACTGAAGAGGTCTTGTAACTGGTGGGTGAAACTCTAGGAATAAAATAAATCGTAGAGAGTCTAGTTCTATACTTGGACACTATCATTTGTAAGAGAATTGTTTCGTCTAATTATGGGTAATTAATTAACGGAACGATTTTTTATGTGTAGGTATAATTTTGGTTGCAGAAGGTGCAACAGAAAATAGTAGAGAAATTGAGCGTGCGTTCGTAATTGCTTTCCGTAACGTAGCCGTAGAGCATCGTTGGTGTATTACTACAGTAAATGCAAATTAGTACCCTACGACTACGAAAATGATACGTACTTTAGAAAGAGGGATTGAGCGCAAGTCCTTATATACTGTCCGTACCGTAAGTGTAATCGCGTGAAAACTCACATTTGTAATGAGAAGGGAGGCAACACTATGCGTATGACGTAATTATTACATTCAAGCGTGAGGTCCCTTTCTATTTGCGGCCGCATGGCCGCCATGTCACTCTAAACAAGACATTCGAGTTGGTTGCGTGTAGATCTGTAAAAACACTTTCCTCACTAACACATCAACCAAAAGTTATGATAACTTCATTCCTAAGACAATGAACTATCGAGAAAATAATACATTACAGTTGAAAAATTACAAATGTCGATACAAACTACTTACGATTTCAGCGTTCGTATAAATCCCGTTTCTCACGGTCACTCGTAAGGCAAATAGGCCAGACAGCCGTAACCCACGCACTTTAACCTTTGCACTGCGCAAAAAGCTGTGACGTCAAGACCAAAAGTAGTTCTCGAAACGATAGGCTTACGCTACTCTCATCATTACGAACGCACGCTCAATTTCTCTAGTGTGTCGTTCTTTTCGTACGAGAATCGCAATGAAAATAGGTTATGTAATTTTCTAGATCATCTAAGTTTCGAAATGTTGTTGTTTATATTCATTTAATTTATACATTAAGTGAGGGATCCTTGCGGGTAAATAAATGGTAATTATTTACGCAATGACGATGATTATAATTGAAGAAGTTGTGATTGCAAGTTGCGCAATACGAACTGTTAGCCGGTTGCCATGGAGTAACCGTTTTCTTGGAGATTGCGTTTTCGCGAATCCATTTGAATGAATTATTAATGGGTTGTTTGCGCAATGCTCTGGTGTTAAATGTAAATAAATAATTGTTGAGTTGGATGATTTGATAATTTAGGGCCAGGATTTTCATTTTCATTGATTATCGCCAAGAGGCTGATTGTAAATAATAAAATCGCTTTCCAAGCGAATAACCTGGCAACCGTTATAATAGGGGTTTCGTGATACTCACCTGTGCTTCGATAATACAGGTGGGACTTCTTACCTTTTCCTCTTCTCACCTTTATGCTGGAACTTCACCGTACTTCCACGTGTGTGATTTACCATCCATTGGGAAGGGCTACAGTCCAGACATCTTAGAAGAACTAGGACTGTGCCAGATTCGAGTGTCGATAAGAACAAGAACTCAAACGCGTACTCGGTCTCGACCTCGTCAAAATCGGATAAGTCCTTATCTTGAAATTGCCTACCTTTCGAGGAAGGTGATTTTATTATCACTAGTAAATATCGTTCATTTTCTGTGACAGGATTTTATCTTCTTTTTATGTGTAAAAGAAGAGTTTGATAGCGAGCGGAAGTTTATGTATTGAGCCACTACACGCATTAACATCTTGCAACATAACATCTTTAAACTTTTCTGCTTATAACAAAATAAATCAAACAATAAACGCAACAGTGACCGCCCGGCAGAAAGCGTCCAACACTCCCAAGCTGATCCAACAGACCCCATACACAAACAAGGAGTTTTGTCCAGGAAGAGTTTTCAAGAAAAAAGGTAGGTCATTGATCTAGCGAAGAAGAAGATAGTATAGCAGAGTGAAGGACAGAGCAGGAATAGGAAAGAGTAAATGAGGAAGACAGCGACAGTGGGAATTTAAAGCACTAAATTTCCATAAAGTGGGGATACTATTTATACTGAAAAACCCCGGCACTCCAACGGGGTACTGTTGCCGCAGTGAATCTGTCTTGCCTATAAAGGCAAGACAGGTTTTCAACTGTGGCTTTCACTGTTCCCTTTATAGGTTTGAACAATCTACAGTGGCAAATTTTAAAAAAGGAATATGTCTCAGCAAAAGGAAACTAAAACTGATTGTATATGATATTATTCGGTGTGTGGGTGTGTGTGTGTGTGTGTGTGTGTGTGTGTGTGTGTGTGTGTGTGTGTGTGTGTGTGTGTGTGTGGGTGGTTTTGGTTGTGTGTGTGTGTTTACGTTGTGTGACGGTGTCAGTGCATCTTTGAACATTGGCGTGGAGCTGCACGTGCGTGCGCGGCTTGGGAAGGGCGTGTGAGGAGGCTAGACGAAAGCGTGATAATTATAGTCGATGATAATGATTTCATAACATGAGATGCTCTACGAGAATGACGAGACAGCACGAAATATTCCATGATAATGATGTCATAACAGGGGCTATTCGATGATAATGATGCCATAGCATGAGATGTTCGATGAGAATGATGAGATTGAGATGGCAAATTATATTCAATGATAATTATGTCATAACATGAGATCATCGATGATGTTGTAGCATAATATATTCGACGATACTGATGGAATAACATGAGCTAATGGATGATATATTGATAATGAGGTTTAACAGGAGAGAGTCGATGATAATGATGTCATAGCATGAAATGTTCGATGATAATAAAGTCATAGCGTGAAATGTTCGATGATAATGATGTAATAGCATGAGATGATAAATGATATCACAGCATATGATGTTCGAGTAAAATAATGTCGTAACATGATATCGCCGATAATAATGATGTAACAGCATGAAATAATAGATGACAATGTTGTAACAGTTGATATTGGATGATTATGATGTCGTAACGTGAGATACTTGATTATAACGATGCCATAAAATGATATATTCGATAATAATGATGTCGTGGATGTTTTATGATAATGATGCGCTAACATGAGATAGTCGATAATAATGCTGTCATAACATGCAAGGAGGTAGTCGATGATGATTATGATGATGTTGCTCTTTATATGTGTTTGGCGAAGACCCTTTGCGAAGATGACTCTGCAGAGGAGGGCGGTGCTGGTTACACGTACACGCAGAACCAGCCCGGCATGCAGTACTATCCGGATCCATACTGTCAAGGTGTAAGTTTGATTGAATCGTACTAGGCTCAAGGAGCTATTCCAGTCGCGGGTCGAACACAAGATCTAACTCAAGGCGGCAACAGTAGGTCTGATGTGTTTGTCAGAGGCGCTAGCGATTGCGCCATTCTGTAGTGCACGTCTCTCTGTTGTACTAGATATAATAGTACAGAGAGGTATGGGCTATATAGAGAGATGCTATCGCATCCAGATTTCGGGCGCCTGTGGTTATGTATAGCTGCCCCGTCTAGGGCATAGGCCTATATAAGCGGCGTCAGGATCGTTTGTAAGTCCAAGTCCCCTATACGCTAACGTGTCCGGGGACGTTAATGTACATGCCTGTTACACTCGTTCGATGTTGGTGTTTTTCTATCAGTAGTTGATTCAGCCCCGATGCTTGAAATCCTGATAGGTGTAACTTAGATTCGTTTATTCACGCAACCCGTTCAATCATCAAGTCAGGAGTCGTCGTATGTAGTTTTCCAATTTTATTCAGCGAACATCAACACTGCATACAATCGCTTTTTCCACTCTCAACTTTTTACTTTCAACACTCTCTCAACTATCAACACAGAGCATCCAATATATAGTTTTTCTCTCCACTCGAGATAACGTCAGAATGTTCCCGATGACGCTTTACAACCAATCAAACTAAAGTTCGTCATCACTGACTTACGTCATACAACATTCTTTCTGTCCAAGAATGTTCTCAAATATCGCGAAACTTCGATCGATAGTAAACAAGCAGATCTAGAGAATTCTCCAATAATATCGACTAACACAAATTATCAACGTTATACAAAGCTTCTTCTAACAACAACGCAAACTCAAATCAAAGGTAAATACACTCTATTATTGAATATTTTGCAAAGCGAAACGATTAGATCTATTGTGCGCGTTTCAGACATACTATTCTTCGCGTTTCAACGTAACAATGCCTGTCTGTCTTTTTAAGTCCGTCCAGGTGGAAACTTAGATGAGCAGTTTCATTTTATGAAGGAGAATCTGGTGGAGACGTCGGATTTGGTTGCTTTTTTTTTTTTTTTTTTTTTTTTTAATACCTGAGACAGTTTAGCATTGTCTGTTTATTGTCCTTAACAATTTTTAATAAGACGTTAAGCCTCGTCTCGACTGTCGGGGAAAAAAAGCAACCATTCAGCAGCTGTTTTATGAGGGTATCTTTTTACCGCATTGTAGAAAGAACACGTCGTCCATTTTGATATCCCGCTTCGCAGTTGATTATACCGATGTGGTTCGATCACGTGGCGGCTTAGACCGGTCATGTGGCAGTTTAGCAGACGTACAAAACAAGCGCACCCTTTTTATCGGTGGTTCTTTCAATTTCCTTACCCATTGCAAGGCTTTATTTGCCTAACGGTTGATACATTACTTCAGCGTTTACGTTTTCATTACAGTTTCGGTGTGGAACCGGCATGAGGTGCATCAGTGTCCCGGACCCTATGGGTGGAATGGGAGGCGTCGGCGGTATTGGAGGCACTGGTGGTGTTGGAGGCACTGGTGGTGTTGGAGGCATTGGTGGCGTTGAAGGCACTGTTGACGTTGGAGGCACTGTTGACGTTGGAGGCACTGTTGACGCTGGAGGCACTGTTGACGTTGGAGGCACTGTTGACGTTGGAAGCACTGATGGCGTTGGAGCAACTGTTTACGATGGAAGCACTGGTGGCGTTGGAGCCCCTGTTGACGTTGGAGGCACTGGTGGTGTTGGAGGCATTGGTGGCGTTGGAGGCACTGACATTGGTGTTGGTGTTGGTGTTGGTGTAGGCATCGGAGGTAGCGGAAACATTGGAGGCATCGGTGGGACCGGTAACGTTAGGATTCCTGTTTGCGTCAGTAAGTTGAATCACTTTTCTCTCACTTCGAAGTGTTTTCATTTTGAGTGTAGGCATCAATAGGCCAGTTTGTACTCAACAGACGACCTTGACGCTGGCCGAGAGTCAGAGATCTATCAAGCATAGGCTGTGTGGAGGTGTATGCCTTCAACAGCCTCTGACACTCAGGTTGGGGTCATCGTCGCTTTCGGGCGACTACTTCCATAAGCTTAGGACTTTGTTTTAGATTTTATTTAAATTAAATTTTATTTTCGTGTCTTTATATTTTATTTTGCTTTTGTTTTACTATTAGTTTGTGTGTGTGCTTGTGTCCTTGGTGTGTGTGTGTGTGTGTGTTTGTGTGTGTGTATGTGTGTGTGTGTGTGTGCGTGTGTGTGTGTGTGTGGGCATGTAGAAACGACGTTACAGTGACACACTCATGGAACTCCACATGGTTTCTTTGTGTGTGTGTGTGGGTGTGTGTGTGTGTGTATGTGTGTATTTGTATGTTTGTATGTTACTTGCAGTTCTTTCATCAAGCGGTTATTGTTTTAATGTTTTCTTTTAATTCTCAAGTTTGTTGTGATGGCATTTGCTCGCTATGTGTCCATATTCAACCTACGTTTCTGCTCCTATAATAGCGATCTCAGCATATCACCGCGCTTTGAATTCTATTGAAGGAAAGGCATGTGTATATCATCTTGTATCGATGATGATGATGATGATGATGATGATGATGATGATGATGATGTTGATGATGATGATGATGATTATTATTATTATTATTATTATTATTATTATTATTATTATTATTATTATTATTATTATTATTATTATTATTATTATAATATTATCATTGTTGCTGTTGTTGTTCTTATTACTTCTACTACTACTAAAAAGGAAAGTTACAAGGTGTCCACGTAACCTTTTGGTCGTTGTGGATGGAATCGTTTGTGATCTCCCTTTTTTCTAGGCCAGCTTAATGAGGGCTGTGCCTATCTCCTCTCTCTCTCGCTGCTGTACCTTCCCCGTTTCTAAACCGATCCATGTAACCCATTTACAGCTAGCTGAGTGGACTGGGACGTGTCGAGAGTTTGTTTCAATCTATTGGTGTCCTTTGGTGGTTGCCTTCCAAGCTTGGTCACCCATCCAAGAACTAACCCTTGTGGATGTTGCTTAACAAGTAACATGGCTAGCCTGTGTCCAAACCACTGTACTACTGCGCCCCCTACCACCACACAAGCGCTTGTATCTGGACAGGCGAGTGACTATGTAACTGCAGATTATAGTCACTCGACACCGAAGCGTATAGGCGACTACTGGTCACATTATTCTGACACCAGCGAACCAGTGGATGGTAAGGGGAAGATAATATGGTCACACATTGGCCAGTCCGAGATTCGAACCGGTACCTTTCGGTTACTAGTAAGACGCTCTACCAACTGAGCTACCCGGCCTCTCTGAGTGACTATGCCTGTGCCCTATCTATTTATACCCAGAGGAACACGCGTCACAGGCATAGGTGCTCACGTGTCCAGATACAAGCGCCTGTGCACCATACCACCACCACCTCCACCACTACTACTACTACTACTACTACTACTACTACTACTACTACTACTACTACTACTACTACTACTGCCATCAAGCTATGTTTGGTCTTGATTGTTTGATTGACAGATATTAGAACCTCGTGCCCGCAGCTGACCGGTTCTTACACAATGGGTGGATTTGGCGGATACGGTGGAATAGGCATGGGTAAGTGGTATATGTGTAATGTATTCAAATTTGAAGAAAAGTGTATTTAAAGTGTTCGTCGCTAATTGTGATGACAAAATGAAGAAACTTGTGAATACATGTATGCAAAGGAAGACATAATGTAGGTTATTATACACACAAGAACTAATAGCTCATTTTCCAAATCAAATTTCCTATCCAAATTTGTTGTTGTTGTTGTTGTTCTTGTTGTTGTTCTTGTTCTTGTTCTTGACAGAATTATTGTTTTAAAAATCGAAATTGTGATGCAATGTTTTATGTTTGTGTGTTTACTATTTTAATGGATAGATTCAGGATGTTTATTATGTTGCGAACATCAGTGCTTATAAATCAAGGTCATTATGTATGGTCCTGATCAAATGTGTTGGAAATGTGGAGAAGGGTAGCGGATGGATGAGAAGGTGGCGGTCAGCTGTAGCGTGAAATGACCACATGTCTGGGAACCATAGCAACAGCGTGGTGGGGGGGGAGGGGAAGGGGAAGAAGAGGAGGGGTGAGGGGTATAGGTGGGGTAGGGAGTTTGGGGAGAGGGATTTACAACACGGCATATGCGCACACACCCACACACTCATGCATATACACACATTCACACTTCGCAAACACGCGCGCACTCACACACACACACTCTCACTCACACACACAAACATACCCACACTCTCTCACACACACAAACACACACACTCTCACTCACACACACACAAACATACACACTCTCACTCACACACACAAACATACCCACACTCTCTCTCACACACACATACACACAAACACGTCCGCCCACCCCCACCCCTCCCTTCCTTTGCACCTCCCCCCCCCCCTCTCCCCACCCCCACCCCCACCCCCAGAAAAGCTCAACTAATAATTGTTGATGCATTTGCAGGCAAGAGACAGTGGATTCCCAATCAGCAACAAAGTAAGTTTTTGACTGATTGGCTTCTATTAATGGCTTGACTGAGTGAGAGAGTGACTGAGTGAGAGAGTGACTGAGTGAGAGAGTGAGAGAGTGACTGAGTGAGAGAGTGACTGAGTGAGAGAGTGACTGAGTGAGAGAGTGACTGAGTGAGAGAGTGACTGAGTGAGCGACGACGATAGACTATTACAGTGTTCCTGTACCGTCCATTGTGTGGGCTAAGTGAAGCCTTGGGACTGCTTTGGTTTACGTGTGACTTGACCTCATTGTATTTATTTATATATTTTTATTTTAACAACTTTATTATCACCGAGGTGAAATTCGGGCACTTTCATTGTCGAAAGTACAGCAGCCCCAAGTGAAGCGCTTGACCCAAAGTACATGCTGGGTGTGTTCTTGTCACCGGCACTCACCAGTCTAGGACATGAGCGTCAGGATGTTCAAAGTCCGTTATGATGGCATGCATGCGACACAGACTAGATCTCGGTTTATACTCTCATCCGAAGGAGTACGAAGCGGGAATAAAGTGTCTTTCCCAAGCACACAACACAATGCCCCGGCTTGGGCAGAAACCCGGGACCTTCAGATCCGCAAGCCAAAGCCCTTCCATTAGACCACCGTGACCCCCAAAGTAATTATTATTATTTTGTTAAAAATTAAAATTGTCAAATGGCCACCATCCTATTACATTTTATTGTACACTGATAGCCAAATGTTCTTGCTGTGCATTACTTCAGACAATAACAGATTAAGATTCTGATTCAAGAAAATCAATAGTATATAAATGTACACGATGTAGGATACTACGCTTGTACCTCACAATAAATGAATAAACATTAAGGTGTAACGTCTACACCCACCATTGGCGATATGGCAGACGGGGATAATCATCCCAGGCAACAAGGGGTGGGAATCTAAATCAACACTGAAGCACAAGAGCAACCATACTGTAAAATGGACAGTGAAAAATGGCCACTTTTTATTTCGCCCACCACGGGATTCGAACCTGGGTCATCGGGGTGCCAGGCGAACCAATTGAGCTACGGCGGTGGGCGTACCTCAGATTCTGACTGAAAAATACAAATAAAAATAACTCACCATTATTAAACGCGTTGCAGGCTTGTACCTTTGATTCGGATTCAAGAAAACCAAGAAAACACGGTTACTAAACGCGTTGCAGGTTAGGTGCCTTTGATTAAGATTAAAGAAAACACAAAACAACAACAAAACAAACAAACAAACAAAAACACAACAATTATTAAACGCGTTGCAGGCTTGGTATCTTTGATTCTGATTTAAGGAAACAAAGACAACACGATTACTAAACGCGTTGCAGGCTTGGCGCCTCTGATTCTGATTTAGTTTTTAATTAAATTTCAATTTCAATTCTTAAATCAATTCTTAAATTCAATTCTTAAATCTGGAAAACCCAGAACAGTTACTTCTAGCTACAGACCCATAGCCTTGACTTCACCTTCTTGTAAGATCATGGAAAAGGTGGTATTAGACAGATTGACCTATTATTGCTCAAAAAATAAAATTATTCCTGTAAACCAGGCTGCTTTTCAAAGAGGTCGATCCACAACAGATCACTTGGTTAAACGTACGACACATATTAAGCAGCAGTTTGCTAAGAGAAAGGGTGTTTTGGCTACATTTTTTGATATTACCCGTGCGTATGATCGAGTTTGGCATGCTCGTTTACTGTAAAAGCTAAAAAATATTAGATTATCTGGTAACTTGTATACATACGTACACACATTTCTAAGCAATAGAAACATTACAGTTAAAGTAGGTAACTCATATTTTTCTACTTACAGTATAGACATGGGGATACCACAAGGCTCAATAATTTCTCCTATGCTGTTCAATATTTTAATATATGACTTGCCCAAAACTATTAGTAACAGAGTGACCTTGGCTCAGTATGCTGATGACATTGCTATCTGGATAAATGTACATTTAAAACAGAATACTTCTTTTTTCGAAATAAAATATATATCTCATGTATACCAAACAGAAGTTAATAAAATAGCCATATTTATTAACCAAAATGGCTTAGATTTATCTAAAGAAAAAACAAACATGATTCTTTTTAATAATTGTAGAGAACCAAGAATGCTACCAAAAATTTTTATAGATAATGACGAAATAAAGTAGGTCAATGAAGTTAAATTCGTTGGTGTATATCTAACTAAAAAATTAAAATGGAAGAGACATATTGAATACATTTGTCAAAAGGCAGTAAAAAGCTATAATTTACTAAAAATAATAAGCCGAAGGGCCTGGGGACAAGATACCAAAGCCGTCATACATATAGCTTTAGCCTTAGTCAGATCTAAACTGACATATGGACAGGAAGTCTTTTTCTCTGCTCCTAAAACTTATCTTAGCAGATTGCAAAGTCTAGACAGCAAGTCCATAAAATTAGCGTTAGATGTACCAATACATACACAAACACTTAAAGCTTACAAGTTAGCGGGAGTCATATCCATTGAAGAATGGAGAAAATTTTCCTGTGCAAAATATATTGTACGAGCTGCATCTGTATATAATAATAATGATGATGAGATACATTTGAGGTCTGATCTGATTTTTTCAAAACGTGCACAGAAAATACCATTCTTAGAATCAATAGCAACTTTTACAAAAGATCTAATATTGATGATTTATCTAATGACATAAAATCTTTTTCTAAAAATATTATTTCTCCAACACCTATGTGGGAGCTTAAAAATGCTCATTTTGACATACATTAAAGTTTGGAAAAGAAGAAAGAAAATGCTAATTTATTATCAAGTGATGTTCGTTGTCATTTGGAGAAACATTATTCTCAACACCTTCATATCTATACTGATGGATCGGTTTTAGAGACAGGGGAAGCTGGAGCAGCCTATGTAATTCCAGCTCTAAAATTGCAAAAATCTTTCTCTTTGAGTATAAATACTTCTATTTTTGCGTGTGAGCTTATCGCAATCATTATGGCATTAACTAAAATTTCAGCATTTCAAGTTGTTGTTTGTGTTCATTCCATGTCAGTTTTAGATGCTTTACAATCTTATGGCCATACTGAACGGCACGAAATTATTTTAGAATTTCAACATTTAGTCCACAATCTCATTATTAATGGTACAAATGTAAGCTTCTGTTGGCTACCTTCACATTGTGGTTTTTTGTTTAATGATAGTGCGGACAAAGCAGCAAAGAATGGAGCTAAAAATATCAATGCTCAGAGTATTCAACTCATAAAATCCCCTAAGGAAATTAAACGTATGATTGAAGAGAGGTCAATGAAACATGTTGTATTTGATACACATTTTGCTGTAGACTGTAGACTTTCGAGAACAGTTTTTACTATGGCTAACAGAATAATGTTGAATGCCATAAACACAAAGTATTGTCCAGATGTCCATTGTGTATGCAATGAGACTTTTTCATTATATCATTTACTTTTTGGCTGCCGTCTTTTTCGGCCTATACTAACTGTGCATCTGCATGACATAAGAACATTAGATGAGATTAATTTTCATCAAAGTGTATTGTTAGCAAAGCTCTTGACGGATTCTCCTGTGGCTAGATTTGTTTAACTAATAATTGTTTTTTCTTCCCCCCCTCACCCCCCCCCCCCCCACTCTCCGTCTTATCATCTTTGGCGGAAAAGACGTAAATAAAACAACCAACCAACCAACCAACCATCTGATTTAGTAAAACACACACACACACACACACACACACACACACACCCACACACACACACACACACACACAAACGTACCTCTAGTTCTGAAAAGAAAACACGATTACTTAAACATGTAAATTGCAGGCTTGTACCTCGGACTCTTCGTGCCCAGCTCATGCAACAATGATTACCAGTGTAACCCTTTGGGCCTCTTCGCCTGCTGCCTGGTGTACGAGACCTACACCAACGTCGGTGGTTACCCTGGTGGCATGGGACGTCGACAGATCTTTGGTCAGGGCAGATACGTCAGCCGCTGCAACGCTAGACCTGCGTACGCCCCCACCTATTCTGGTACGGTATAGTTATCGTCTATTGTCGTCGTCGTCGCCGTCGTCATCCTCATCATCATCATCAGCAGCAGCAGCAGAAGCAGCAGTAGTAGGACCATCATCATCATCATCATCATCATCATCATCATCATCATCATCATCATCATCATCATCATCATCAACAGCAGCAGTGGTAGTATTAGTAGTAGTAGTAATAATAGTAGTATCATAAGAAGCAGCAGTCTTAGTAGTAGTAGAAGCAGCAGCAGCAGTAGTAGTAGTTGTTGTTGTAGTAGTTGTTGTAGTCGTAGTAGCAATAGCACCAATCAACAGCGTATAGTGTAGTTTTATTCTCAGCAACAGCAGCTGTAGTATTAGCGTCATATATTCATCATCATTATCGTAATCCTCAGCGGCAGCAGAAGCAGTTTTATTGTCACCATCGTCATCAGCAGCAGCAACAACAGTAATGGAATCACCATAATTGTCTTCAACTTTTTCTTAAAAGAGTTATAGGATATAGCATGGCGTACATCGGATGGGAGGCTATTCCATATTAATGGTCCTTGAAAAGAAAATGATCTCTCACCACATGATTTGTTTGTAAATGCTTGAGGATTTAGTTTCATGGTGTCATTACCAGAGCGGAAGAGATCTCTGCGAGGGAAAGCGCCTTATAAATAAGTAAATAAATAAATAAATAAATAAATAAATAAATTAATAATAATAATAATAATAATAATAATAATAATAATAATAATAATAATAATAATAATAATAATTATTATTATTATTATTATTATTATTATTATTATTATTATTATTATTATTATTATTATTATTATTATTATTATAATAATAATAATAATAATAATAATAATAATAATAATAATAATAATAATAATAATAATAATAATAATAATAATCAGCAGTAGCAGTAGCTTTAGCAGCACACTGAACACTACCACCTCCATTACCACAGTCATCATCATTATCATCATCATCATCATCGTCATCAACATCACCATCATCAACATCATCATCATAGTCGTCGTCATCGTCCTCATTGTCACCGTCGTACTTTTATGTCACCAGTTATTATTTTGTTTTGTTGGGGGTACGGGGAGTGGAGGGGGGCAGGAGATGGAAGAGCAGAAAGGAGAGAGAGAAGGGGGAAGAACGGATGAAGGTGAAGTTGTTTCTCATTCCAGTGACGTGTACACTTTTCTGCTGTTGTTTCAGGATTCTAGGGAGGAATGATGGGTGAAACTGGAATGGGCATGTATGAAGCCCAAGAAGGCTCAGCGTAATTGCTCAGATCAATCGACACGGCGTCGGCGAGGGTGCTAAACTCATAGATTTCCATTTCCCGAACCATTTTAAAAGCGACAAACTCGATTGTGTTGTTGTTGTTGTTGTTGTCTTTTTTAACAGTCCATTTCTAAAACCAGTATATTTTTTGTAACACATATAGTCCATTTCCAAAACTTCTCCCCAACCCCCCCAAATTTATTTTAGTTTTTTTGTTGAGTGTTTACCACGAAACAATGATCTGATTTGGAAGACGCTGGGCACTTGATTATTGATCAATTCATTTGTTCATTCCTTTACTTTTCCCCTCATTGTTTAAAAAAATATGAATTAGAATTTGGATTTGTTAATAAAATGTAACTTCCATCGACCTAACATTAAGTTGTCTCCAATTAACTATTCCATGTTTGTTTGCTCTCTATCTTTCTGTCTCATCTGGCTTTCTCGATCTGTTTTTCCCTACTCATCCACATCGCCAGCTCTCTCTCTCTCCCTCCTTTTCTGTCTCTCTCTCTCTCACACTCTTTTCCTTGCACTCATCTTATTTCCAACCATATCACTCTCCCCTCTCTTTCACACGGATCCCTACCCCCCCCTCCCCTCCTCCCTCTCTGACTACATTTCTCTGTCTCCCTCACCTTGTCCTCTTTCATCCGCTTTCCCTCCCCCCCCCCCATGATCATCACCATCATCACCATGGTATTTACCTAGCGCTTTTTAATGACAGATCAGTTCAAAGTTCAAATCATCATCATCGTCTTTTCTCTCTCTCCCTCGACTCTCTTCTGCCAGTTAATACGCCATGAAGGAACGTGAAACTGAAAGTACAATGTAGTGTGGGAGTGAGGTTGTCAGAGACGGAAGCAGCAGATAGGGCGTATCCTCCAATCAACTGAATCCGTGGCTTTTCTGAGGAAGTCCGACGCATGTGCAGGGACGTCCCGTTGTTTAATTACCAGCTCTTTCTCTGTACATAAAACATTATATCATAGTTGCTGAATTCATAATGCATATCGCTGAGACTAGCTGACGACTACGTTCGCCTCTCAGCTAATGAATTCGCCTGGCACACCGATGACCCAGGTTGGAATCCCCTAGTGGGCAGGATAAAAAGTGGTTATTTTGTCACCGTCTGCCTTAGCAGTATGGTTGTTCTGGTGGCTTAGTGTGGATTTAGACCCCTATACCCCCTTTTCCTATGGGGTGCTAATCCTGTCTGCCGTATCGCAAATGATAGGTGGTGACGTTAAACTGTATTGTTCATTCATAATGAGTGGGACGGCGAACATTAAGACTCAGTGAGTTTCTGCTACACAGTGTCAATACAAATACATGGTAGTTGTAGCAGAAAGGCAAGGATTGAGACAGAGAGAATGATGTAAACTCTTACCACACACGTCCACGCAAATATAAAATCACTCTTCATTGTATTTATTACTTTAGGAATGTGCATACAAAATACAAACTGACAAAATAAAATAACAACGCCATTAAAAAAAGTTAGTTATTCATTGCTTACAGGATCCAGCGGACTGCAAAGAGCCGAATCAGGACAACAACTTAGTTGAAAGAGGACTCACCCCTGATCCGTATAAAAGATCTGTTAAAACAACCCTAGTGGTAACACAGAAGGCACTCCACCAGCCGGTCACTTTACAATAAAGGCATCCCATGAAGGAGAAGCTAAGGCTATACTCTAATTTATCGAACCCTCGTTTACAAAAACAAAATAGAATACAGACAGCACTAAAAATATCAACAAAACACATACATATTAAATGCCTACATTGCTAAATAATAATATCATAGGAAGCTCTAGTGACCATTTGGCAGAAAGCGACCAATATTCCCAAGCTGACACAACAGATCTCATACAAAAATGAGGAGTTTTAGAAGAGTTTTCAAAAAAAAAAAAGGTAGGTGACTGGTCTAGCAAAGAAGATTGTACAGTAGATTGATAGAACAGAGTAGGAATGAGAAAGGAGAAAGCAGAGACAGTGGGAATTTGAAGCACTAAATTTCCAGTAAGGTCCTCCTCAAAATAATACTCAACAGGTTGAAACCCCAAGCTGAACAAATCATAGCTGAAGAACAACCAGGATTCAGGGCAGGGCGAAGTACCACTGAATATATTTTCAACCTCAAAATAATCTTCGAGAAATACCTACAGCACCAACAACATCTATATCAAGTGTGTGTAAATTTCAAGAAAGCGTTTGACCGAGTCTGGCATGCAGCTCTGTGGGCAACCATGAGAGTGTACAACATCAGCCCTAAAATTATAGAAGTCATCAAAAGCCTGTATGCCAAGGCTACAAGTGCAGTCCTTCACAAAAGCGCCATCGGGAACTGGTTCAGAACAACAATCGGTGTGCGTCAAGGATGCCTACTTTCTCCAACACTCTTTATCATCTTCCTATACCGCATCATGTCAGATACCCTTGCAGATCACGAAGGCACAATCAGCATAGGAGTTAGAGCAATCTCCAACCTCCGCTTTGCGGATGACATTGATGGATTGGCTGGAGAGGAACAATAACTTGAACAGCGTGTAAAGAGGCTTGTCACCACCTCCAGAGCCTATAGAATGTAAATAAGTGCTGGGAAGACTTAAATAATGACCAACAACACCAAAGACATCAACATGGACATCTAAGTCCAAGACGAATCCTTCAACACAGTGCATAGCTTCAAATATTTAGGAGCCATTTTATCAGACAATGGGTCCCGACAGGAAGTCCTCTCCAGGATCGCAAAACAACTGCTGCCCTGGCAAGGTTGAAGCCCATTTGGAAAGACAGGACCATCAGTCTACATTCCAAGGTAAGGTTGCTGCGCTCCCTTGTCATCTCCATCTTCCTATACGCTTGCGAAACATGGGCCCTCACATCAGATCTACAACGAAGAATACAAGGCATGGAGATGCGGTGCTACAAAAGACTTCTGGGCATTTCCTATACCCAGCATGGTAGCACATCACCAATGACGAAGTTCGAGAGACCATCACACAAGCCATTGGACAACATGATGACATGCTCACAGTGGTTAACAAACGGAAACTCCTATCGTATGGACACGTCACCAGAGCATCTGGCCTTGCGAAAACCATCCTGCAAGGCACGGTGCAATGAGGCAGAAGAAGAGGGAGACAGACAAAGAGGTGGGAGGACAACATTCGAGAATGGACTGGTTTGACACTGAATGAAGCCACGCATGAGGGTTGCTGAGAACAGACAAAAGATGGAGTACGCTGGTTAAACGATCATCTGTGGTGCCCCAACGACCTTTGAGTTATGGGATAGGATAGGATAGGAAATTTCCAGAAAGTGGGGATACAATTTATACAGAACCCCCCCCCCTCCCCCTCCGCCAGCCCTACAGGGAGGACTAGCAAAGAAGATAGTAAATTGATAGAACAGAGTAGGAACGAAAAAGAACAAATGATTATGACAGAAACAGTGGTAATTTAAAGCACAAAATTTCCACAAAGTGGCTATACTATTTATACAGTAGCCCTTGTGTTTTTTGCAAGGATATTATGCCATGACAATAATAATAATAATAATAATAATAATAATAATAATAATAATAATAATAATAATAATAATAATAATAATAATAATAATAATAATAAATAATAATAATAATAATAATAATAATAATAATAATAATAATAATAATAATAATAATAGGAATTCATATGGTGCCTTTCCACGCAAACTTGTTTTTTCCAACCTAGTTCCAGTCATTCGCCCAAAAAGGCAATCACCGAAGTCGAACGAAGCTCTCCGATGTGTTACGAAATGATGCTTGCATGACTACGACTAGGTGACATTAAAAATGATCGCTGTTGCTTCTAATTCTGTTCGATTTACACAGATTAGCATTTCGCAACGGTATACTTTGTTATTATCGACCATATTTAATAGTTGCGTTCCTTGATTTGCATTTTGTTAGTTCTCAGCAGTAGGCTAATAATAGAATTCCCCATTTCCTGCCTAGAACCAAGTAGACACTGTTATACAGTATACATAGCCTTAGGCTTAATCTACATTATATATTATAAGTCAGTCTTCAGCCAGCGAAGAAGCTCACTAGCTGAATATAATTATTAGACCTGTATTGTTTGTTTTATACGTAAATAAATGTATAAACTATATCTATTCTAATTAATACTATTTAGGCCTATACTTTATAATATTTGAATTTTTAAATTTCCGGAGAAGGACGAGTAGGCTAAGCGATTTTTTTTTTTAAATAACTCGAGATCAGAGTTAAATTAATAGTTGGTTATTCATTGCTTACAGGGTCCAGCGGACTGCAAAGAGCCGAATCAGGACCACAAAATCAAGACCACAACTTCGCTAGTAGTAGTAGTAGTAGTAGTAGTAGTAGTAGTAGTAATAGTAGTAGTATAGCTATTTAGTTAAATCTATTATTATTATTATTATTATTATTATTATTATTATTATTATTATTATTATTATTATTATTATTAATATTATTATTAATATTATTATTATTATTATTATTATTATTATTATTATTATTATTATTATTATTATTATTATTATTATTATTATTATTATTCCTACTTTAAAAAAAATAAAAGAATAGTGTGCTGCTGTGCGTGCTCAATGGTGTAAATATGGTCAGTGACGTTTTGTTTGTTTTTGCTGAATTTAGGTGTAACCCGAAATATTCAGATGGTGTTACTCAATACTGGTTATTTTTTTCTTATAGATTTACCAAAGTTTTCAGATGATTTAGGAAAATTTCCGCCTGCCAAGCAACATTTTTTAAATACGTGTTTCTCATTAAAATACATAACATTGAAATATATATAACAAATTTACTGTATCAGTAAAAAAAAATTGTTAAATAAATAATTGCTTTGGTGCTTGCAATAAAAATGTCAGTTTTTTAAGACCATTATAAACTTGCTTTGCCTTGTTGTGCTGAAGTCTCCTCTCTGAAAATCCTTATCGGGAAGAGAGGGGACTATAAACTGATACACATACATACACATACATTGTGCTGAAGGGACATCAACGTATCCATAGCGCTTTGAAGTTTTGTCATGGTTTTATTGTTGATATAGATGTGAAATCGTTGTATGTGTGCATTATGTGTTATTTATTACTTTTACTCTTTATTACTAATTTTGTCAGTATATTAATCATCATAAAATAATAATAATACTAACTGCTTCAAAATGCGAATCTCGACTTGACTTACAGCTTGAAGCTGTGCAGATCGAAATAGAATTAGATCGAGAAACAACAGCGGCATTTTTTATGCACGGATGTTTCACCACAGGCTCTGAAGTCTTTTCTTTCGTCTTTGTAAACTCGTGGGCCTCCTACATACGTACGTTGTCACAAGTTAGTTGATAAACTTGTGACGTTGTATAATAATTATATAATATGTAATTGAGGCCTACGAAAGACGAGACTTCCCAGCCTGTGGTTTCACGTAGTCCTGCCAGCATTCGTTCGTAAAACATCGGATCACTTCGCTGGACTCGGAGAGCTTCGTTCGACTTCGGTAATTGCCTTTTTCGGCGAATGACTGGAACTAAGTTGGAAAAAACAAATTCGCGTCCCGGATAGAGCACTCCCTTGTACCTAAAATGGGGTCCTGGAAAAAAGTGGGTTCCAAGCAAATAAACCCATTTGTTACTAAGAAAGACAAGGTCTGCTACCCATTTGTGCATTTATTCAAGTGCACACACACACACACACACACACACGTTATGAAGGGCCACTCTTTGACCTACTCACTGCCCACCCCAACTGCCACTACCAGCCCTACTCCTTCCGACCTTCCTCCAAATCAAAATTGTATTTACAGGGTATTAGGGGAGGGCGGAGGGGAGTGGGGGAGAGGGGAGGGAGAAGCGGTGGGGAGAAAGGGGAACTGACCCCATTCTTTCTACAGCCCTGCATTTTGTTGTTGTTGTTGTTGTTGGTGGTGGTGGTGGTGGTGGAGGTGGTGTCACTGGTGATTTACAATGTCAACAAGGAGGATAGATAGTTTGAAAAGGAAACACATGGAATTGGAACACAAGTATATCAACTAACAAGTTAGTATCTCCCTTCTAACCCCTTGGGGTCATGAGCAATCTTGCCACTGTAGATTGTTCTAACCTATAAAGGGAAAAGTGAAAGCCCCAGTTGAAAACCTGTCTTTCCTTTATAGACAAGACCGATTCACTGCGGCAACAGTTCACCCCGTTGGAGTGCCGGGGGTTTCAGTATGAGTGGTGTCCCCGCTTTCTGGAAATTTGGTGCTTTGGATTCCCACTGTCGCTGTCTTCCTAATTTTCTCTTCTTCGCTAGATCAATGACCTACCTTTTTTCTTGAAAACTCTTCCTGGGCAGGACTCCTTTGTTTGTGTGTGAGGTCTGTTGGATCGGCTTGGGAGTGTTGGACGCTTTCTGCCGGGTGGTCGCTAGGGCTTCCTATGATGTTGTTGTTTGGCAATGTAGGCATTTTGTATGTATGTGTTTTGTTGATGATTTGTAGTGATGTTTGTGTTCTGTTTTGTTTTTGTAACCGGGGGTTCGAGTGGTTGGGGTGGGGCCTCGGCCGTCCCCTGCGTGGGATGTCTTTGTTGTGGGGTGACTGGCCGGTGGAGGGCATTCAGTTTTCCCACTAGGGTTGTTTCAGCAGATCTTTTATGCGGATCGGGGGTTGTCCGGTCCTGATTTGGCTCGGAAGAGTCCGCTGGACCTAAAGCAACAATCAATCAATCAATCAATCTCCCTTCTATGTCTCTGTCGACGTGCGCGTACAACCGGTTGCTTCCCTTTACATGCTTTGTGCTCCATAGAGCGTCTTCGGCCTAAAATAATTTTTTAGAAACTTCAAAACCCAGGGGAATTATGGGTAGGGAAATCCTTTTCTGAAATGACGTCGGCAGGACTCTTTGCGATTCGTGCATGGCACACGAGACACACGCAAAATGGCGTCACAAGAAGATTGGTTAGATCTGAATTCGTCTAATTTGACCTCGCATGCTGCTGGATAACAATGCAATTTGAATTTGCTTTCAAAAATCAAAAGAGAGCGAGACCACAACAAAGTACAACGAGCCAAGGCGACGTAAACACTCAAGGCCGACAGAACAAAAAGCACACAAACTACAAAAGGTAAGTACCCGTGACCATACACAATAAAGTAGGCCTAACCACCATTGCAAAATAGGATTGATCATCACCATGATTGAATTTTTCCACCCCACCTTCCAATCGGTACGGAATCGAACATATGCTCAAATCATCATAATCTTTGACAGAACTTGCATGTGCATTATACAGTGTGATTCAAGCGATAAATGAACCATCACATCGAAGCGATCTGAGCAGCTGAATCGATGACAATGGCGATCAATCGTTCACTGAGACTCACGATCGCCTGCACTGAGCTCACATACATGTGTGCATGTTTCTATAAATCCATCGTGTTCTCCTTTGATAATTGAGCAAAGCCTTTGTTCACTACCAGAAATATGCAGTTCCTCTCCCAACTTTCGTTTAATTTCAGCCAGCACATCTTCGCGAGAAATGGCGACCACGACTGCAACCGTAGCTAGTTATCATATTTCCCAGAATTCTCTATTCTATTTTTAGGTTTGGAATACCCCCGTCTCAGCTTGTGGCTAAAACCAATGGCAACGGGACCACCGCACGTCGACTGGAAGCAATACGAGATACTAACTTGTTAGTTGATATAAGCTACTTGTGATTGGAAAGAATTTGTTTTATTGTTGTGGTCGTCACTAATGATGTAAAATGGTCACGAAGATGATCGATAGGTCAACGAGAGATTGAAAGGGTAACCGTAGTGAAGGAAGGTGTCGAGGAAATTGTTTTGTTGTTGTCGTCACTGATGATGTAAAACGGTCACGAAGATGATCGATAGGTCAACATAAGATTGGAAAAGAAAATTCATAGTTGAAAGAAAGGTTTGAGGAACTTGGTTTATTGTTGTCGTCACTGATGATGTAAAATGGCCACAAAGTTGATTGATAAACAAGAGATTAAAGAGAAACTCGTAGAGAAGGACCTTAAGTTTTGAGAAAATTGTTTTGCTGTTGTTTTTGTCATAGACGATTTAGAATAGTCAGGATGATGATCGATAGATCAACGCGAGATTGAAAGGAAACACGTAGTGACAGAAAATTTTGAGGAAAGTTTAATAATGCTGAAGTAGTATACTGAACAATCCCCAAGTAGTTTCTGTTCATATAAACTTACCAGAAAGTAACAAATCAAATAAATGTTGGTGGAGACTATGGACCTGTAGAAAGCTGCGAAGTATTATCTTGATAAGAACTTGTATTCAAGACTGGTAGAAATTTGATTATTTCAATATTTTTGCCTTGGGGTAAAGAAAGTGTCCAGTTTTAATTTGCGTACCATTTGCTGCTACATTAGCTTTGCACAATTTGTGAGAAAATATAACGGAAATCCTTTATGATGTTTGTTGTTTGTTTTTTGTTTTTTAAAGAAGTACATGTGTTGATATTTTTAAAACTTATTATTTACCTAGTTGTTGTTGGGACTGCATTACGTTTGCAAGGCATTTGCAAGTCTGTTATCAAATCAATCTATTGTGTAAACACGTAGATTATATATATGGATGTGCTGGCGTATTACTCTGAGCTAGCTGCCTTGTTTTGCAATTGGGTAGCATGAGATACAATTCTATTGTTTGGTTTGCAGAGAAACTGTTGCAGTAGTGTGATTGTCACCTTGTACATGTAAATCAAATCATTGACAATGCAATAAATAATAGTGTAATGCTGGATGATGATGATGATGATGATGATGATGATGATGATGATGATGATGATGATGATGATGATGATGATGACGATAATGATGATGATGATGATGACAACGTAGTCTTGTATAGTGCAGGTATTCACGGATAAAACCTTCTTTTCTCAAGTGCATAACACGCCCCAATCCCCCCCCCCCCCCCCCCCCCCCAGTTGTGAACGGGTGTTCCGGACTATTTAGAACTAGGTAAGGTAAAACGCAAGCAAAAGGTAAATGAGATGGGCTAGGCACTGTCCTCATTAAGCTGGTCTAGAGAAAAGAGAGGTCCCAAACGTCTTCTCTACTAAACAACCAAAAGGATACAGGAACACCTTTACCTCCTGTCTTGTTTGATTTGCAAAGAAAGTGCCGAAACGAAATGTTTTTGATCTCGTAAGTCCTATTATTTATAATGAGATACGTAATGAAATAATTCTGGAATTATAAGAGCCTTTTTTTCCCCCAATGAAATTATTTATTTGATGTTTCTAAAATAAGTAATTCGACCTAGGTGATTGCTGCACTTCCTCCCACCCATCCCCCTCCGCTCCCCGTGGGGAGTATAAATAGTATCCCTGCTTTCTGGAAATTTAGTGCTTTAAATTCCCACTGTCGCTGTCTTTCTCTTTTGTTCTTTCTCATTCCTACTCTGTTCTATCAATCTACTATACTAGGGAGAGTTTGCAGGTGCATACTTCTTCGTAAGGAAAGGATTTCCCTGCCTATTTTTAGCTGTGTGACGTACTTGCAGGAGCGCGCGCCGCCTTTCTACGAACACGCCTTACGAATTCTTCGCCTGAAAGGCAAGTTGTACGAAGGTTATATACGTTCGCTATTTCACGCGTTTAATGAAGAAAATTGGAAAGAAATGGTCATGCCTTGGTTATTTTATGATATTACAAGACTGAATACATGCATGTTGAATGATGCCATGCCCAACTTTTGTGTATTTGTGTCATAGTGTGATTAGATCAGATTAGTCGAACAGCTTGAGGCGTGCCGTAGTATTTGTGCCGTAGTGTGATTCGATTTAGTATTTGTGATCAGTGTAGTGTGATTAGATTTAGTATTTAGTGATTAGATTTAATATTTAGTGTGTAGTATTTAGTATTTAGTGATTAGATTTAGTATTTATAGTGTGTAATGTGATTAGATTTAGTATTTTTATTTTATTTATTTATTTATGTGTTTGTTTATTTTTATTATTTTTTTTAATATAAACGCTCGACGATGGCCCGATTCAGGGATTGATTGTTTCTCGACTGATTGATTTTATGATTGATTGATGATATTCTTACCTTATTTTCTTACCTTCATGTTTTTATTTGATTTAACTGTCGGCGGTGATGTGTGTGTGTGTGTGAGTGTGTGTGTGTGTGTGTGTGTTTGTGTATGTGTGTTGTTTGTTTGGTTTATGTTTGTATGGTAGGACATGTGCTTATGAAATCGTGTGACAATGTGGTACATTGTTTTACATTTTACTGTTTTTAAACTTATTTCTTTATTTATTTTTAATAATATTATGTGCTGCTTCTAAATCCTGTAATTTCCCTATGTAGATAAATAAAGTTGAATTGAATTGAATTGAATATGTGCCGTAGTATTTGTGCCGTAGTATGATTAGAATCTAGATCAGATTAGTCAGACAGACAGATCGATGCGCCCATTTTGTGATCCATTTTCACAGTAATAGATACCTTATTTGTTTGTTCGAGGTGCTTGCGCCTATTGATGTCAGATAAATCTGCAGTAATAATGTCCTGTTCTTTTGCAAATGTCATCTCAACATGATTGTTTTGTCGACCTGGTTGTGCCCAATCGTTCAGTCAAACAGCAGTGTGGTATATCGTTTAGTTTAGTTTAGTTTTGTAGATTAACGTCCCCGGACACATAAGCGTATAGGGGACGGGTGAAACTCTTGGTATATCGTAACTTACTCTTAATAACTTATAGTACATCTTCAATAATTCAATGAGTAAAAATAGATCTATGGAAATCACACAAATTTTGACAGGAAGCACACAAGGGAGAAAACCCGCATTGCGTCAAGGAAGGCTATTTCATCGAACTTGAGGCCACCACGTATCGCCGCGCAAACCTGACCCGCGGTCTGCTTCGTGGGAAGCGACTTCGCTGCGCGTGACGTCACCAATACGCGAAGTATTCCTTCCGAAGTAGCGTTTGCAAACTCTCCCTACTATCTTCTTCTTCTTCGCTAGACCAGTCCCTTACCAGTTTTCTTGAAAACTCTTCCGGGACAAAACACCTCAATTGTGTGTGAGGTCTGTTGGATCAGCTTGGGAATATTGGACGCTTTCTGCCAGGGGGTCACTGGGGCTTCCTACGATGTTATTATTTGGCAATGTAGGCAATTTATATGCACGTGTTTTGTTGATATTTTATAATGATGTTTGTATTCTATTTTGTTTTTATAAACGAGTGTTCGATAAATTAGAGAATATCCTCAGCGTCCCTTGCGTGGAATGTCTTTATTGTAAAGTGACTGGCTGGTGGAGTGCCTTCAGTGTTACCACTAGGGATGTTTCGGCAGATCTTTTATGCGGATGGGGGGGGGGGGGGGGGGGGGGGTGGTAATTCCTCTTTCAGCGAAGTTGTGATTTTGATTTTGAGGTCCTGATTCGGCTCTTTGCAGTCCTCTGGATCCTGTTAGCAATGAATAACTAACTAACGGTTGCTGCACTTAACATAACTTTGAGTCCATCTTTTGACAATTTTCAAATTTAGCTATAGTCTAATATGAATACGTTAGCGTCTTGCTTTTCTGTTTTCTTTTTTTTTTGGTTCTTTTTTTTAAATTGCATCTTTTGTGTTTCTTTTTGTGTGTGTGTGTGTGTGTGTGGGTTGAATGTATCGGTCATTTTAATGTTACCAGCAATAGGCTCAGCTTTACGTCACTGATGTAGCACATTGTGTAAACTTCACTTCATTTGATTCATTCTGCACTTTGAACTGAAAAGGCACCATATGAATTCCTATGATGATGATGATGATGATGATGATGATGATGATTATTATTATTATTATTATTATTATTATTATTATTATTATTATTATTGTCACGGCATAACATCCTTGCAAAACACCAGGGCTTCTGTATAAATAGTATCGCCACTTTGTGAAAGTTTTGTGCTTTAAATTACCACTGTTTCTGTCATAATAGGGATCTTTCGAAAGCGGGTGAAAGTGAAAGTGAATGTGAATCGGGACTACTTATTGTTGTGACGTCAGCAATTTATGTGACGCTTTAACTTCCCGTGGTGAAAGGTCACGAAGTCTGCCTACCACAAGGAATAAAACTTCGTGGAAAACCTGATTTCCACGAACTAATGTTAGCGAGTACATTTGGTTATTAAATCGTTTGTAAAATGTCCAAAAATGATTTGAATTTGTATATGGTACATTACTCAACCATTTTAGAAGGAATAATGGGGATCTAAACTCGGTCTCAGACTTAAAACGTATTTTCAAACGAGCTACTGAAAAGCCGTCATGGCTGTCTAGAATCTATCTATTCTGTATCACCAATCAGCTGTCCAAAAACTGTTTTATGTGACAAAAATGAAACTCGAAGCTAGAATGTAAAATATCTTCAATGTTAGAGCACTAATCCATCTTTAAAGTTCAACCTAATCGTTACATTCGTGTCAAATCATGATTTGTTAGAAGAAGCCTTACGTAGGCATAATAGTGCTCTGCCTCTGGGCCTGCCCTGTGTGTGCTCAATAAAATCACAACGAAACTAGGTGCTGGAATCGAAAGCGCACAGAAACACGTTCGTTTCGTTTCGTAACGCGGCGTAAGAATCTCCCGGCGTGCCTCTCGTTGGACGAAACGAACACACAATCACTTTCACTTTTACCCGTTCCGAAAGACCCCTAATCATTTATTCTTTCTCGTTCCTACTCTGTTCTATCAATTTACTATCTTCTTTGCTAGTCCTCCCTGTAGGGTTGGCGGGGGGTTTCTGTATAAATAGTATCCCCACTTTTTGGACATTTCCTATACTATCCTATCCCGTAACTCAAAGGTCGTTGGGGCACCACAGACGATCGTTTAACCAGCGTACTCCATCTTTTTCTGTTCTCAGCAACCCTCATGCGTGGCTTCATTCAGTGTCAAACCAGTCCATTCTCGAATGTTGTCCTCCCACCTCTTTGTCTGTCTCCCTCTTCTTCTGCCTCATTGCACCGTGCCTTGCAGGAAGGTTTTCGCAAGGCCAGATGCTCAGTGACGTGTCCATACGATAGGAGTTTCAGTTTGTTCACCACTGTGAGCATGTCATCATGTTGTCCAATGGCTTGTGTGATGGTCTCTCGAACTTCGTCATTGGTGATGTGCTGCCATGCTGGAATAGGAAATGCCCAGAGGTCTTTTGTAGCACCGCATCTCCATGCCTTGTATTCTTCGTTGTAGATCTGATGTAAGGATCCATGTTTCGCAAGCGTACAGGAAGATGGAGATGACAAGGGAGCGCAGCAACTTTACCTTGGAATGTAGACTGATGGTCCTGTCTTTCCAAATGGGCTTCAACCTTGCCAGGGCAGCAGTTGTTTTGCGATCCTGGAGAGGACTTCCTGTCGGGACCCATTGTCTGATACAATGGCTCCTAAATATTTGAAGCTATGCACTGTGTTGAAGGATTCGTCTTGGACTTAGATGTCCATGTTGATGTCTTTGGTGTTGTTGGTCATTATTTATGTCTTCTCAGCACTTATTTCCATTCTATAGGCTCTGGAGGTGGTGGCAAGCCTTTGTACACGCTGTTCAAGTTCTTGTTCCTCTCCAGCCAATCCATCAATGTCATCCGCAAAACGGAGGCTGGAGATTGCTCTACCCCCTATGCTGATTGTGCCCTCGTGATCTGCAGGGGTATCTGACATGATGTGGTATAAGAAGATGTTAAAGAGTGTTGGAGAAAGTAGGCATCTTTGACGCACACCGATTGTTGTTCTGAACCAGTTCTCGATGGCGCTTTTGTGGAGGACTGCACTAGTAGCCTTGTCATACAGGCTTTTGATTACTTCAATAATTTTAGGGTTGATGTACATTCTCATGGTTGCCCACAGAGATGCATGCCAGACTCGGTCAAAGGCTTTCTTGAAATCTACAAACACATGATATAGATGTTGTTGGTGCTGTAGGTATTTCTCGCAGATTATTTTGAGGTTGAAAATCTGTTCAGTGGTACTTCGCCCTGCCCTGAATCCTGGTTGTTCTTCAGCTATGATTTGTTCAGCTTGGGGTTTCAACCTGTTGAATATTATTTTGAGGAGGACCTTACTGGAAATTTAGTGCTTTAAATTCCCACTGTCCCTGCTTTCTTCTTTCTCATTCCTACTCTGTTCTATCAATCTACTGTACTATCTTCTTCGTTAGACCAGTCACCTACCTTTTTTCTTGAAAACTCTTCAAAACTCCTCATTTGTGTATGAGGTCTGTTGGGTCAGCTTGGAAATATTGGACGCTTTCTGCCAAATGGTCACTAGAGCTTCCTATGATATTGTAAGCCTCCTTGCACCATAGTTACGGTGTGACAGATCGGCCGCGCTAATTGTCCAGCGTTGTTCTTGTCAGGAATGGCCTTGACAATTAACGCGCTCGATATACTCAGTGGGAGGACTTACGAAGTTTGATAGATTTGATAGAAGAATGAATGAAGAGACGAGAAAAGCTAACGAATTCAACAGATAACACTTAGAAAATTCGACAGAGTTCACACAGACTCAATCTTGCAACCTCTATAAACTATTTGTACAGCTTCTTTGTAGGTATTATTTTTCAATTCATATTTTTACAGTGACATTGTGCAATTGACCATGCGCATCATTAAAATCATAAGAAGAAGGAACAACACAACAGGGCATAACAGGTATCACAAGCCCCAAAAACGTAGCACAAAGTGAAAGTAACACGATAGAGAAAGAAAGACTAGAAATAAAGACAGAACAAAATTCCTACATTTCCTATCGTTATTCGTGTGATGCGTGTTTAGTTTTGTTTCCTATTCATCTTATCAAACTTATAAGCAGTTTGCATGAAGGTGCCTAATAAGTTTGATAAGGACCCTACGACGTGCAGTGGCGTAACCAAACAACACGTATAGAACTATTCCGATATTACCATGGCATAACCAAACATGTAATATCGGATGACGCGCAACCCTAGTGGTTATAGACAGGACACAGCATATTTATCAGCGTGTCACCTACGGAAAACTAAACTTTACCTGCAACAGGTAACGTGTCTCAAGAATCAAGAGAAGAATCAAAAGAATCATAGGATTGATCATGAGAATCATTTCTCTACTTTTATAAGTTTCCTTCCAGCCAAAAACAGTGACAACCGCGATTGGCAACCATTGCAAAATCTATCATCGCCGGGGAAACTGAGCAAAACAACTACGATTACCTGAGAAACGTGGACAAAAAGGTTCCAACAAGATTCCGTTACCTAGCTCTGCAATGACGAGAATCGTAGTGACGTGGCAACGTAACCAATACCGTGACAACACAGACAAAAGACTTCTCGCGATGATGTCAAGCACAGAAATAATATTTCCTAAATTATTATTTCACCATCGCGGATTTAAAACACTTTTAATTACTTTTCCTACTTCCAAAATTGCAAATAAAATAAAATAATTTACACGAATTCAGATCCCGTCTTCATGTTGAAGAACGCGCATCTCTAAAAAGAATCGCATGACGTCATTTACCATGTCTGCGTCAACGTCCCAGCAGAAACTCTGTCTCGGTTGCATGCACATTCTACAACGAAGACTAGGCTTATTTCCGTCGATCTTTTGTTGTTGGCTGGTTACAATCAATTATATTTCAAGGTGATTCTTTAGTAAACTATCAGACAAGTGAAATAGTTACAGAAATGAACTAGATAACGTCAACGAACAACATGCAAATCTAATTATTTTCGATCTGTTTGAACTTGTTACGAATCACAAGTTATTTTTATTTCAGATCGATAACCTATTCAGCAACGCATATTATAAGTTCCACTCAAATCCCATAATTTAGAATTTGTTTGGAATAAAATTACACATGCAATAATAACAAATTGATCTATATTTGCTTCATGCTTCGCGCATCATGTCTTTCTTGCAATATTCAGTTTCTGAATATAATTTACAATAGAAGAATGGCATCATCTACACACCAGGTTAATCAGTTTTTCGAATATCACTTTCACATAGTTTCATCAGGAGATAGATAGCGCATCAGTTTATCACACATGTCTTAAGAAGTTACTTCACAGCAAGCCTGTAGCTTACAATATTATTAGTTAGCAATATGTTCGCATTTAATATGTATGTGTTTTGTTGATATTTTATAATGATGTTTGTATTCTATTTTGTTTTTGTAAACGAGGGTTCGATAAATTAGAGTATAGCCTTAGCATCTCCTTCATGGGATGCCTTTATTGTAAAGTGACCGGCTGGTGGAGTGCCTGCAGTGTTACCACTAGGGTTGTTTCAACAGATCTTTTATACGGATCAGGGGTGAGTCCTCTTTCAACTAAGTTGTGGTCCTGATTTTGTGGTCCTGATTCGGCTCTTTGCAGTCCGCTGGACCCTGTAAGCAATGAATAACTAACTTTTTATATGAGGTATTACTTTTTTTTTAATGGCGTTATTTATTTTGTCAATTTGTATTTTGTATACACATTCCTAAAGTAATAAATACAACGAAGAATGATTTTATATTTGCGTGGACGTGTGTGGTAAGAGTTTACATCATTCTCTCTGTCTTAGTCTCTGCCTTTGTGCTACAACTACCATGTATTTGTATTCACACTGTGTAGCAGAAACTCACCGAGTCTTAACGTTCGCCGTCCCACTTTTTATGAATGAACATTACAGAAGAGAGTCGAGGGAGAGAGAGAAAAGACGATTATGATGATCTGAACTTTGAACTGATCTGTCATTAAAAAGCGCTAGGTGAATGCCCTGGTGATGATGGTGATGACCATGGAGGGGGGGGGGAATTGGATGAAAGAGGACAAGGTGAGGGAGACAGAGAAATGTAGTCAGAGAGGGAGGAGGGGGGGGGGGGCGTAGAGATCCGTGTGAAAGAGAGGGGAGAGTGATATGATTGGAAATAAGATGAGTGCAAGGAAAATAGTGAGAGAGAGAGACAGAGAGTGAGGGACAGAAAGAGCTGGCGATGTGGATGAGTAGGCAAAAACAGATCGAGAAAGCCAGATGAGAGAGAAACATAGAGAGCAAACAAACATGGAATAGTTTAATGTAGACAACTACATGTTAGGTCGATGGTAGTTACAGTTTATTAACAAATCCAAAATCTAATTCATTTTTTTAAACAATGAGGGAAAAAGTAAAAGAATGAACAAATGAATTGATCAATAATCAAGTGCCCAGCGTCTTCTAAATCATATCATTGTTTCGTGGTAAACACTCAATAAAAAAAAAAATAATAAAGTTGGGGGTTGGGGGAGAAGTTTTGGAAATGGACTATACGTATTACAAAAAATATACTGGTTTTAGAAATGGACTGTTAAAAAAGACAACACAACAACAACAACAACAACAACAACAACAACACAATCGAGTTTGTCGCTTTTAAAATGGCTCGGGAAATGGACTAGTCTGTGAGTTTAGCACCCTCGCCGACGCCGTGTCGATTGATCTGAGCAATGACGCGGAGCCTTCTTGGGCTTCATCCATGCCCATTCCAGTTTCACCCATCATTCCTCCCTAGAATCCTGAAACAACAGCAGAAAAGTGTACACGTCACTGGAATGAGAAACAACTTCACCTTCATCCGTTCTTCCCCCTTCTCTCTCTCCTTCCTCCTCTTCCACCCCCTCCCCCCCACGCCCCCCCACTCCCAACAAAACAAAATAATAACTGGTGACAAAAATGTACGACGGTGACAATGAGGACGATGACGACGACTATGATGATGATGTTGATGATGGTGATGACGATGATGCTGATGATGATAATGATGATGACTGTGGTAATGGAGGTGGTAGTGTTCAGTGTGCTGCTAAAGCTACTGCTACTGCTGATTATTATTATTATTATTATTATTATTATTATTATTATTATTATTATTATTATTATTATTATTATTATTATTATTTATTTATTTATTTATTTATTTATTTATTTATTTATTTGTTTATTTATTTATTTATTTATTTTTTTATTTACTTATTTATAAGGGCCTTTCCTCGCAGAGATCTCTTCCGCTCTGGTAATGACACCATGAAACTAAATCCTCAAGCATTTACAAACAAATCATGTGGTGAGAGATCATTTTCTTTTCAAGGAACATTGATATGGAATAGCCTCCCATCCGATGTACGCCATGCGACATCCTATAACTCTTTTAAGAAAAAGTTGAAGACCATTATTGTGATTCCATTACTGTTGTTGCTGCTGCTGATGACGATGGTGACAATAAAACTGCTTCTGCTGCCGCTGAGGATTACGATAATGATGATGAATATATGACGCTAATACTACAGCTGCTGTTGCTGAGAATAAAACTATACTATACGCTGTTGATTGGTGCTATTGCTACTACGACTACAACTACTACTACAACAACAACTACTACTACTGCTGCTGCTGTTGCTGAGAATAAAACTATACTATACGCTGTTGATTGGTGCTATTGCTACTACGACTACAACTACTACTACAACAACAACTACTACTACTGCTGCTGCTGCTTCTACTACTACTAAGACTGCTGCTTCTTATGATACTACTATTATTACTACTACTACTAATACTACCACTGCTGCTGTTGATGATGATGATGATGATGATGATGATGATGATGATGATGATGATGATGATGATGATGATGATGGTCCTACTACTGCTGCTGCTGCTGCTGATGATGACGATGATGATGATGACGACGACGACAGGAGACGATAACTATACCGTACCAGAATAGGTGGCGACGTACGCAGGTCTAGCGATGCAGCGTCTGACGTATATGCCCTGACCAAAGATCTGTCGACGTCCCATGCCACCAGGGTAACCACCGACGTTGGTGTAGGTCTCGTACACTGGGCAGCAGGCGATGAGGCCCAAAGGGTTACACTGGTAATCATTGTTGCATGAGCTGGGCACGAAGAGTCCGAGGTACAAGCCTGCAATTTACATGTTTAAGTAATCGTGTTTTCTTTTGTTTTCTTAAATTAGAACTAGAAGTACCTTTGTGTGGGTGTGTGTGTGGGTGTGTGTGTGGGCGTGTGTGTGTGTGTGTTATTAAATCAGAATCAGAGGCGCCAAGCCTGCAACGCGTTTAGTAATCGTGTTATATTTGTTTTCTTAAATCAGAATCAAAGGTACCAAGCCTGCAACGCGTTTAATAATTGTTGTGTTTTTGTTTGTTTGTTTGTTTTGTTGTTGTTTTGTGTTTTCTTTAATCTTAATCAGAGGCACCAAACCTGCAACGCGTTTAGTAACCGTGTTTTCTTGGTTTTCTTGAATCCGAATCAAAGGTACAAGCCTGCAGCGCGTTTAATAATCGTGTGGGTTTTTTTGTTATTGTTTTTTTTTTCAGTAAGAATCTGAGGTACGCCCACCGCCGTAGCTCAAGTGGTTCGCCTGGCACCCCGATGACCCAGGTTCGAATCCCGTGGTGGGCGAAATAAAAAGTGGCCATTTTTCACTGTCCATTTTACAGTATGATTGCTCTTGTGCTTCAGTGTTGATTAAGATTCCCACCCCTTGTTGCCTGGGATGGTTATTCCCGTCTGCCATATCGCCAATGGTGGGTGTAGACGTTACACCTTAATGTTCATTCATTTTTTGTGAGGTACAAGCGTAGTAGCCTACATCGTGTACAGTTATATACTATTGATTTTCTTGAATCACAAGCATAATCTGTTATTGTCTCAAGTAATGCACAGCAAGAACATTTGGCTAGCGGTGTACAATAAAATGTAATAGGGTGGTGGCCATTTGACAATTTTAATTTTTAACAAAATAATAATAATTACTTTGGGGGTCACGGTGGCCTAATGGTAGGGCTTTGACTTGCGGATCTGAAGGTCCCGGGTTCCTGCCCAAGCCGGGGCATTGTGTTGTGTGCTTGGGAAAGACACTTTATTCCCGTTTCCTACTCCTTCGGATGAGAGTATAAACCGAGGTCTAGTCTGTGTCGCGTGCATGCCATCATAACGGACTTTAAAGATCCTGACGCTCATGTCCTAGACGGCTGAGTGCCGGTGACAAGAACACACCCAGCATGTACATTGGGTAAAGCGCTTCACTTGGGGCTGCTGTACTTTCCAAAATGAAAGTGCCCGAATTTCACCTCGGGGATAATAAAGTTGTTAAAATAAAAAAATTAAAAAAATAAATAAAATGAGGTCAAGTTACATGTAAACCAAAGCAGTCCCAAGGCTTCACTTAGCCCACACAATGGACGGTACAGGAACACTGTGATAGTTGATCGTCGTCGCTCACTCAGTCACTCTCTGACTCAGTCACTCTCTGACTCAGTCACTCTCTCACTCAGTCACTCTCTGACTCATTCACTCTCTCACTCCTCAGTCACTCTCTGACTCATTCACTCTCTCACTCCTCAGTCACTCTCTGACTCATTCACTCTCTCACTCCTCAGTCACTCTCTGACTCATTCACTCTCTGACTCAGTCACTCTCTCACTCAGTCACTCTCTCACTCCTCAGTCACTCTCTGACTCATTCACTCTCTCACTCCTCAGTCACTCTCTGACTCAGTCACTCTCTGACTCAGTCACTCTCTCACTCAGTCACTCTCTCACTCAGTCACTCTCCCACTCAGTCACTCTCTCACTCAGTCAAGCCATTAATAGAATCCAATCAGTCAAAAACTTACTTTGTTGCTGATTGGGAATCAGCTGTCTCTTGCCTGAAAATGCATCAACAATTATTAGTTGTGTTTTTCTGGGGGTGGGAGTGGGGAGGGGGGGGAGAGGAGGAAAGAAAGGGGGGGGGGGCGAACGTGTTTGTGTTTATGTGTGTGTGTGTGAGAGAGAGTGTGTATGTTTGGGTGTGTGAGTGAGAGTATTTGTTTGTGTGTGTGTGTGTGTGTGTGCGCGCGCGTGTTTGCAAGTGTGAATGTGTGTATATGCATGAGTGTGTGGGTGTGTGCGTATATATACCGTGTTGTAAATCACTCTCCCCAAACACCCTACCCTCCCTATACTCCTCACCCCTCCTCTTCTCTCCATCCCCCTCTCCCCCCCCCCCCCCCCAACTTCCTCTCCATCTCCCATCCCTCGCTTTCACCCCCACGCTGTTCCTATAGTTCAAAGACATGTGGTCATTTGACACTACAGCTGACCGCCACCTCCGTACCCATCCGCTGCCCTTTTCCACATTTCCAACACATAATGATCAGGACCTTACATATTGACCTTGATTTATAAGCAGTGGTGTTCGCAACATAATAAACATCTTGAATCTATCCATTAAAATAGTAAACACACAAACATAAAACATTGCATCACAATTTCGATTTAAAAAATACAATTCTGTCAAGAACAACAACGACAACAACAACAACAAATTGTGATAGGAAATTTGATTTGGAAAATGAGCTATTAGTTCTTGTGGGTATAATAACCTACATTATGACTTCCTTTGCATAAATGTATTCACAAGTTTCTTCATTTTGTAATCAAAATTAGCGACGAACACTTTAAATACAATTTTCTTCAAATTTGAATACATTACACGTATATCACTTACCCATGTAAAATCCACCCATTCCGTAAGAACCGGTCAGCTGCTGGCACGGGGTTGCAATATCTGTCAATCAAACAATCAAGACCAAAAATAGCATGATGGCAGTAGTGGTAGTAGTAGTAGTAGTAGTAGTAGTAGTAGTAGTAGTAGTAGTAGTAGTAGTAGTAGTAGTGATGGTGGAGATGGTGGTGGTACGGTGCACAGGCGCTTGTATCTGGACACGTGAGCGCCTATGCCTATGACGCGTGTTCCTCTGGGTATAAATAGATAGGAACAGGCATAGTCACTCGAGAGTGGGGCCGGGTAGCTCAGTTGGTAGAGCATCTTACTAGTAACCGAACGGTACCTGGTTCGAATCCCGGATCGGCCAATGTGTGACCATATTATTTTCCCCTTACCATCAACAGGTTCGCTGGTGTCAGAATAATGTGACCAGTAGTCTACTCGCCTATACGCTTCGGTGTGGTGTGACAATAATCTACAGTTACCTCGTCACTCACCTGTCCAGATACAAGGGCTTGTGTGGCGGTAGGGGGCGCAGTAGTACAGTTGTTTGGACACAGGCTAGCCATGTTCCTTGTTAAGCAACGTCCACAAGGGTTAGTTCTTGTGTGGTGGTAGGGGGCGCAGTAGTACAGTGGTATGGACACAGGCTAGCCGTGTTCCTTGTTAAACAACGTCCACAAGGGTTAGTTCTTGGATGGGTGACCAAGCTTGGAAGGCAACCACCAAAGGACACCAATAGATTGAAACAAACGCTCGACACGCCCCAGTCCACTGAGCTAGCTGTAAATGGGTTACATGGATCTGTTAAGAAACGGGGACGGTACAGCAGCCAGAGAGAGAGGAGATAGGCGAGAGAGAGAGGAGATAGGCGAGAGAGAGAGAGAGGAGATAGGCGCAGCCCTCATTAAGCTGGCCTAGAGAAAATGGAGATCACAAACGATTCCATCCACAACGACCGAAAGGTTACGTGGACACCTTGTAACTTTCCTTTTTAGTAGTACATGTAGTAGAAGTAATAAGAACAACAACAGCAACAATGATAATAATAATAATAATAATAATAATAATAATAATAATAATAATAATAATAATAATAATAATAATTATAATTATAATTATCATCATCATCATCATCATTATCATCATCATCATCATCATCGTCATCATCATCATCTATACAGGATGATATACGAGCGTAGGCTTACACACGCCTTTCCTTCAATAGAATTCAAAGCGCGGTGATATGCTAAGATCGCTATTATAGGTGCAGAAACGTAGGTTGAATATGGACACATAGCGAGCCAATGCCATCACAACAAACTTGAGAATTAAAAGAAAAATTTATAACAATAACCTCTTGATGAAAGAACTGCAAGTAACATACAAACATACAAACACACACACACATTTTTGTAGAAACGACGTTGTGATGACTGTTGTGAAAGAAAAAAGATATTATTTTGACACACTTTCCATTTCTTTGACATTATTTTGACATTTTCAATGTTTTGAAGCTATCCCTAACTCTAACCCTAACCCTAATCCTAAAACAGCTGTAACTCTACGGAGCACTAGTTTGACGTCAAAATAACGGGGCCGTCAAAAAAAGTCAAAGAAACCATGTAGAGTTTCATGTGTGTGTCAGAGTAACGTCGTTTCTACATGCCCCCCCCCACCCCACCCCACCCCCACCACACACACACACACACATACACACACACACACACACATACACACACCCACAAGGACACAAGCACACACAAACTAATAGTAAAACAAAAGCAAAATAAAATATAAAGACACGAAAATAAAATTTAATTTAAACAAAAACTAAAACAAAGTCCTACTGCCAAAGACTTTAACCGCTATAGGGCAAATACTAAGCTTATGGAAGTAATCGCCCGAAAGCGACGATGACCCCAACCTGAGTGTCAGAGGCTGTAGAAGGCATACACCTCCACACAGCCTATGCTTGATAGATCTGTGACACTCGGCCAGCGTCAAGGTCGCCTGTTGAGTACAAACTGGTCTACTGATGCCTACACTCAAAATGAAAACACTTCAAAGTGAGAGAAAAATGATTCAACTTACTGACGCAAATAGGAATCCTAACGTTACCGATCCCACCGATGCCTCCAATGCTTCCGCTACCTCTGATGCCTACACCAACACCAACATCAACACCAACACCAATGCCTCCAACGCCACCAATGCCTCCAACACCACCAGTGCTTCCAACGTCAACAGTGGCTCCAACGCCACCAGTGCCTTTAACACCACCAGTGCTTCCAACGTCTACAGTGGCTCCAACGCCACCAGTGCCTCCAACACCACCAGTGCTTCCAACGTCAACAGTGGCTCCAACGCCACCAGTGGCTCCAACGCCACCAGTGCCTCCAACACCACCAGTGCTTCCAACGTCAACAGTGGCTCCAACGCCACCAGTGCCTCCAACACCACCAGTGCTTCCAACGTCAACAGTGGCTTTAACGCCACCAGTGGCTCCAACGGCACCAGTGCCTCCAACACCACCAGTGCTTCCAACGTCAACAGTGGCTCCAACGCCACCAATGCCTCCAACACCACCAGTGCTTCCAACGTCAACAGTGGCTCCAATGCCACCAATGCCTCCAACACCACCACTGCCTCCAACGCCACCAGTGCTTCCAACGTCAACAGTGCCTCCAATGCCACCAGTGCCTCCAACACCACCAGTGCCTCCAACACCACCACTGCCTCCAACACCACCAGTGCCTCCAATGCCACCAGTGACTCCAATACCGCCGACGCCTCCCATTCCACCCATAGGGTCCGGGACACTGATGCACCTCATGCCGGTTCCACACCGAATCTGTAATGAAAGCGTAAACGCTCAAGTAATGTATCAACCATACGGCAAATAAAGCCTTGCAATGGGTAAGGAAATTGAAAGAACCACCGATAAAACGGGTGCGCTTGTTTTGTACTTCTGCTAAGCCGCCACATGACCGGTCTAAGCCGCCACGTGATCGGGCCACATCCGTATAATCAACTGCGAAGCGGGACATCAAAATGGACGACGTGTTCTTTCTAGGATGCGGTAAAAAGATACCCTCATAAAACAGCTGCTGAAGGGTTGCTTTTTTTCCGACAGGCGAGACGAGGCTTAACGTCAAATTAAAAATTGTTAAGGACAATAAACAGACAGTGCTAAACTGTCTTATAGGTATAAAAAAAACAAATCCGTCGTCTCCACCAGATTCTACTTCATTAGTTACGCATCTACCTGGGCTAGCCCGGGCAAACAAGTGTAACTGGATGTCTTTATCAACGCTGTGCAGGAGTGCCGGAGAAAAATTGAACTGCTCATCTAAGTTGAGAGAGAGAGAGAGGGAGAGAGGGAGAGAGAGAGAGAGAGAGAGAGAGAGAGAGAGAGGGAGGGAGGGAGAGTCTGTGTACCTATACTTTCTACCTGGACGGACTTAAAAAGACAGAGAGACATGTACATTAACGTCCCCGGACACGTTAGCGTATAGGGGACTTAGACTTAACAAATTCAGTTCAGTTCAGTGGATAGATTAACGTCCCCGGACACAGTGCGTATAGGACTTAACAACGATCCTGACGCCGCTTATATAGGCCTATGCCCTAGACGGGGCATCGATACATAAACACCACAGGCGCCCGAAATCTGGATGCGACAGCGTCTCTCTATATAGCCCATACCTCTCTGTACTATTATATCTAGTACAACAGAGGGACGCGCACTATAGAATGGCGCAATCGCTAGCGCCTGTGATAAACACATCAGACCTACAGTTGTGCCTTGAGTTAGATCTTGTGTTCGGCCCGCGCCTTACATTACATTATTATTGCTTTAGGTCCAGCGGACTCTTCCGACCCAAATCAGGACCGGACAACCCCCGATCCGCATAAAAGATCTGCTGAAACAACCCTAGTGGTAAAACCGAAAGCTCTCCACCAGCCAGTCACTTTACAATAAAGACATCCCACGCAGGGGACGGCTGAGGCTTCACCCCAACTTTTCGAACCCCCGTTTACAAAAACAAAATAGAAATACAAACATCATTATACATTATCAACAAAACACATACATATAAAATGCCTACATTGCTAAATAATAACATCATAGGAAGCCCTAGTGATCACCCGGCAGAAAGCGTCCAATATTCCCAAGCTGATCCAACAGACCTCATACACAAACAAGGAGTCTTGTCCCGGAAGAGTTTTCAAGAAAAAGGGTAGGAGACTGGTCTAGCGAAGAAGACGATAGTATAGCAGATTGATAGAAAAGAGCAGGAATGAGAAAGAGCAAATGAGAAAGACAGCGACAGTGGGAATTTAAAGCACTAAATTTCCAGAAAGTGGGGATACTATTTATACAGAAACCCCCGGCACCCCAATGGGGGTGGCCCGCGCCTTGAGTAGCTCCTTGAGCCTAGTACGATTCAATCAAACTTACGCCTTGACAGTATGGATCCTGAAAGTACTGCATGCCGGGCTGGTTCTGCGTGTACGTGTAACCACCAGCGCCCTCCTCTGCAGAGCTAGAGTCATCTTCGCAAAGGGTCTTTGCCAAACACATATAAAGAGCAACATCATCATAATCATCATCGACTACCTCCTTGCATGTTATGACAGCATTATTATCGACTATCTCATGTAAGCGCATCATTATCATAAAACATCCACGACATCATTATTATCGAATATATCATTTTATGGCATCGAGTATCCCATGTTACGACATCATAATCATCCAATATCAACTGTTACAACATTGTCATCGAATATCTCATGCTGTTACATCATTATTATCCGCGATATCATGTTACGACATCAATTTACTCGAACATCCTATGCTGTGATATCATTTATCATCTCATGCTATTACATCATTATCATCGAACATTTTATGCTATGACTCCATTATCATCGAACATTTCATGCTATGACATCATTATCATCGACTCTCTCCTGTTACAACCTCATTATCGATATATTATCCATTGGCTCATGTTATTCCACCAGTATCGTCGAATATATTATGCTACAATATCATCGATGATCTCATGTTATGACATAATTATAATTGAATATAATATGCCATCTCAATCTCATCATTCTCATCGAACATCTCATGCCATGACATCATTATCATCGAATATCTCCTGTTATGACATCATTATCACGGAATATTTCGTGCTATCTCGTCATTCTCGTAGAACATCTCATGTTATGAAATCATTATCATCGAATATAATTATCACGCTTTCGTCTAGCCTTTCGTGCAGAGAAGACCAAAATGATGACCAACAACACCAATGGCATCAACACGGACATCAAAGTTCAAGGCCAATCCCTCAACACAGTGCACAGCTTCAAATATTTAGGAGCCATTGTGTCAGACAATGGGTCTCGACAGGAAGTCCTCTCCAGGATCGCACAAACAACTGCTGCCCTGACAAGGTTGAAGCCCATTTGGAAAGACAGAACCATCAGTCTACATTCCAAAGTAAGACTGCTGCGCTCTCTGGTCATCTCCATCTTCCTATATGCTTGCGAAGCATGGACCCTCACAGCAGATCTCCAACGAAGAATACAAAGCATGGAGATGAGGTGCTACAGAAGACTTCTGGGCATGTCCTATACCCAACACATCACCAACGACGAAGTCCGACAGACCATCCCACAAGCCATTGGACAACACGATGACCTGCTCACAGTGGTGAAGAAACGGAAACTCCGATGGTATGGCCACGTCACCAGATCATCAGGCCTTGCAAAGACCATTCTGCAAGGCACAGTGCAAGGAGGTAGAAGAAGGGGGAGACCGAAAAAGAGGTGGGAGGACAACATTCGAGAATGGACTGGTTTGACACTGAGCGAAGCCATGAGGGCTGCTGAGGACAGAGAAAGATGGAGTATGCTGGTTAAACGATCATCTGTGGTGCCCCTACGACCTTCGGGTTATGGGATAGGATAGGATAGGATAGGATAGGACGTCTAGCCTCCTCACACGCCCTTCCCGGCACGTGCAGCTCCAGGCCAATGTTCAAAGATGCACCGACACCGTCACACAACGTAAACACACACACCCACACACACACACACACACACACACACACACACACACAAACACACAGAATAATATCATATACAACCAGTTTTTGTTTCCTTTTGCTGAGACCTATTCCTTTTTTTAAAATTAATTAATTTTTTTAGTAGTTCTTATATAACGCCCTTCCAGCTCAAGAGTTGCCCAAGGCGCTGGTCGATGCAGGATTGAATTATTCTTGAGACCTCTAGCTTTAACACGAGTAATCTTTTGGTAGTTGTACTTGTTCACTAGCAATAAGTTAATTTCGAGCGAAAATTAGCTTTTTTTTCAACTGCAACTATTGGTGTTGTGGTGTACCTTCATATCAAATTGCAACTATTACAGGCAAGGATAACTGTTAACTTGATTGTGCTGAGGGGAAAGTAACCCTAAAAATGTCTCATCATTTTGACCTCTCTGTGGCCTTCAAACATTCCTCCAGCACACTCAGATCCCTACTGCTGGAAGTAGAATAATTTATTATAATAAATACTAAGTATATACTACTACAACAACAACTACTACTACTACTACGACTACTACTACTATTATTACTACTACTACTACTGCTGTTGCTGCTGCTGCTGCGACAACAACTACTACTACTACTACTAAATAAATAAATAAATAAATAAATATAAATAAAAATAAATAAATAAATAAATAAATAGCCTTATAAGAATATATTAACATGATTCTAATAAGACTATAATCATAAACAGTAACTTACCGAGGCGACGAGATAGAAGGCGATTGTTAAAACGAATGTTGTCTTCATGGCTGCTGGTTCAAGTTCCACTTTTTTTTTCTTCCCGGAAAGGTTTTCTTCGATTCGGTCAGGTGGACTGTGAACTTCAAGAATGTCCCAGCCCATTTTATATAGTAGTGGTAGACAAACCAAGCTATCCAGTGTCAATGTGAACCCCGTTCTCACAGAAATAAGGCGAAGGTTTTAATATTTTGCGTTGTTTTGAAATGATAATCTGGATAAAGCAAATCTTGTTTACCTTTTACGTCATGGGGTCCGGACGAGAGTGATTAAAAAAATAAGAAGAAGAAAGTTTGAAATGATGATATTGCAACAGATGGTAGGCATAAGAGATAAGTTAATTAGTTTTATGCAAATTTAATGACTGCATCAAACTGCATGAAGCGCATTGCTGTCACTCCGAAAAATAAAATATTCAGCAACGCCCTTCAGCATGTCAACGAAAGGGCCGCAGTCAATGTTGGTTTTGTGACAGACGGACTAGTTTTACCCTGCTTACGTTACTATATAGCCTTGTTTAGTCAATGTAATCTTAGAATGTTAATGTAGTATAAAGCAGACGATGACAGTATAACGGAGGTACACACACTGCGAGCTTGACGCAAACAGTGAACTGACGTCAGCACTGTGTGCTGGAATCGGAAAGCTTATCCAATGGGACTCAGGCAGAGCGGTTAGAGCCGGTTCTGAATGGGTCAAAACCTAGCATAGATTGAGTCAGTCCTATGAAATACGCCGAAGTCTACACAGCTAGACCGGAGCAGGACTTTGTGAATCTTAGAATTCAATCAAGTAGCCACGAGCCTGACTTTGTCAGACAGATGAACAGGCGAGATATAACGTGCGCCCAACTCCCCAGAAAACACGAGTTGGGTGTTTAGCCTCTACAGCACAGGACTGAGAGAGCTCCCCTGGAAAACACTCCCCAAGACACCACAGCGTGTCAAGGAACCAAACTACACGACGACCCCGCGTGTACCAGAAGCTACCACAACGAAGGGCTTCAACCCCGCAACATGAAAGTTAAATGCCCAGGAATCAGTGCACTAAAACTGATAGCAAAAGGACCACAGTAGTCCACTCTTTAGAAACTAAAGTATGGAGGACCACAGTAGTCCAATCTTCAAGAACGTTAGTAGCCAGTGCCCTATGAAGACATAACAGCTGCCTAGACTATCAGCGATCGAATTATTTGCATTGACTCTTGACTTTTTAAGGTAGATTAGTATATCGAAGATCTTGTATAGAGTAGAAGAAATAAATGTGTGATTTTAACTGTTATCAAGTGGCTGGACTACATATGATTCATAGCCGTGTGAAAGCTAGTGTGACAGTGATCTTTTACCATTTTTCTATCTATCTCTGTACCCCAGCCTTAACACAGACCGAGCTAAACAAATAAATTTATTAAAGGAATTCACCGGGTGACTAACTAGCAGTTCCCATAGAATAAAGCGTGAGGGTTACAGCATTCCATTGTGCAGATCCCAGTAACAACAAAAACCCCACGTGACAGGTTTCAAACCTCCCCGAAGGGGACGCGCGCGAGCCTTTCTGTGTTTACAAGCCTGGTAGATCGACCAGCAAGCCAGCAAGCTTCCACAGCGTTGAGGAGGCTGATAATTGAGGTTTATCCACGCTTTTGTATTTCGGCGTTAAAACGTGTATTTGGGACCTTGATAAATAAATAAATAAAGCATGCATGCATGCATACATTCATACATACTTTAAAGATCCTGAGTGCCATCGACAGAAATAACATTACATGATTATTGCTTTAGGTCCAGCAGACTCTTCCGAGCCAAATCAGGACCGGACAACCCCTGATCCGCATAAAAGATCTGCTGAAACAACCCTAGTGGTAAAACTGAAAGCTCTTCACCAGCCAGTCACTTTACAATAAAGACATCCCACGCAGGGGACGCTGAGGCTGTACTCTAATTTATCGAACCCCGTTTACAAAAACAAAATAGAATACAAACATCATTATAAATTATCAACAAAACACATACATATAAAATGCCTACAATGCTAAATAATATCATAGGAAGCCCTAGCCCTGGCAGAAAGCGTCCAATATTCCCAAGCTGATCCAACAGACCTCATACACAAATAAGGAGTCTTGTCCCGGAAGAGTTTTCAAGAAAAAAGGTAGGTGACTGGTCTAGCGAAGAAGAAGATAGTATAGCAGATTGATAGAACAGAGCAGGAATGAGAAAGAGCAAATGAGAAAGACAGCGACAGTGGGAATTTAAAGCATTAAATTTCCAGAAAGTGGGGATACTATTTATACTGAAACCCCCGGCACCCCAACGGGGGTTCCGCGACAGAAATACAGCCAACAAGCACAAGGTCTCTTCTCCCCATACTCGCCCAGGATTGTGCTCAGCTGACTGGGCGTCAGACTATGCGCCCAAAGGCTGCAAGTGGGCGCCTCGGGTATTGACCAGCTCCTTGAGCAGCTCTTGAACTGAAAAACGAGTAAATAATTGTTTTAAAATACAGACATACAGACAGACAGGCATGCAAAGTACATCAAAGTGATGTTGCTATTATACCCATAAAATTATAATTATGCATTTAAAAATAGCAATAATTATGCATAATTATATAGTATTACATGATCGGTTTAGTCGGCATCATGTTGTAGATAAGGAATCCAAATTAATGTTATTTTCGAAAATAATAATTCATAAAAACTTTCACTTATTTCAACGAGAGAGACAGGTTACTGAGATAAAAGACGAATTTGGGGTGTAGTCTGCAAATATGTCAATTTAGAACTGCCATGGGACAGTGATTAGATTGATAACAAGATGCTAAGACATTCAAATGTATTCCCGTGCGCAAACACACACACAATTTGCATGCCTTTGTGTTGAAACTGTGATTTGGTCTCGCACACACACACATGCGCGCGTGCACACACACACACACACACACACACGCACACACACACACACACACATTATGAAGGGCCAGTCTTTGACCTTCTCACTGCCCACCCCAACTGCCACTACCAACCCCTACCCCTTCCGACCTTCCTCAAAATCAAAATTGTATTTATAGGGGAGGGCGGAGGGCAGTTGGGGAGAGGGGAGGGAGAAGCGGTGGGGAAAAAGGAGAAATGACCCCATTCTTTTTACAGCCCTGCATTTTGTTGTTGTTGTTGGTGGTGGTGGTGTTGTCACTGGTGATTTACAATGTTAACAAGAAGGATAGACAGACGAGATTGAAAAGGAAACTCACAGGGAATTGAAAAGAATTTGTTTTATTGTTGTTGTCGTCACTAATGATGTCAAATGGTCACGAAGATGATCAATAGGTCAAGGAGAGATTGAAAGGGAAACTCGTAGTGAAGGAAGGTGTCGAGGAAATTGTTTTGTTGTTGTTGTCGTCACTGATGATGTAAAATGGTCACGATGATGATCGATAGGTCAACATAAGATTGGAAAGGAAAATTCGTCGATGAAAGAAAGGTTTGAGGAACTTGTTTTATTGTTGTCGTCACTGATGATGTAAAATGGTCACGAGGTTGATCGATAGGTCAACATAAGATTGGAAAGGAAAATTCATAGTGGAAAGAAAGTTTTGAGGAACTTGTTGTCGTCACTGATGATGTAAAATGGCCACAAAGTTGATTAATAAACAAGAGATTGAGTGAAAAACTCGTAAAGAAGGACCTTAAGTTTTGAGAAAATTGTTTTGCTGTTGTTTTTTGTCATAGATGATTTAAAATAGTCACGAAGATGATCGATAGATCAACGCGAGATTGAAAGGAAACACGTAGTGACAGAAAGTTTTGAAGAAACTTTAATACTGCTGAAGTAGTATACTCAAGAATCCCCAAGTAGTTTCTGTTCATATAAACTTGCCAGAAAGTAACAAATAAAATAAATATTGGTGGAGACTATGGACCGGTAGAAATTATGTTGATAAGAACTTGTATTCAAGACTGTAGAAATTAGATTAGTTCAATATTTTTGCCTTGGGGGAAAGAAAGTGTCCAGTTTTATTTGCGTACCATTTGCTGCTACATTAGCTTTGCACAAATTGTGAGAAAATATAACGAAAATCCTTTATGATGTTTTGTTTTGTTTTTTTTAAGAAGTATATGTGTTGATATTTTTAAAACTTATTATTTACCTAGTTTTTGTTGGGACTGCATTACGTTTGTAACGTTTTTACCAGATATGTATCGGTGGGTTTGCATGACTTTTTTGTTTGTTTGGTGGAGATGATACAGTGGTTTGGTTATGGAGGGTGGTTGTCAGGCTAAGGCATTTGCAAGTCTGTTATCAAATCAATCTATTGTGTAACCACGTAGATCATAATTTATATATATATATTTGGGTGTGCTGGTGTATTACTCTGAGCTAGCTGCCTTGTTTTGCATGTGGGTAGCATGAGATACAACTCTATTGTTGGGTTTGCAGAGAAACTGTTGCAGTAGTGTGATTCTCACCTTGTACATGGAAATCAAATCATTGACAATGCAATAAATAACAGTGTAATGCTGGATGATGATGATGATGATGATGATGATGATGATGATGATGATGATGATGATGATGATGATGAAAACGTAGTCTTGTATAGTGCAGGTATTCACGGATAAAACCTTCTTTTCTTAAGTGCATAACACGCCCCAATTCACTCCAAGTTGTGAACGGTGTTCCGGACCTATTTAGAACTTTAGAACTAAGGAAGGTACCCCAGTTGTGGTGCCGGGGGTCTCAGTATAAATAGTATCCCCACTTTCTGGAAATTTAGTGCTTTAAATTCCCACTGTCGCTGTCTTTCTCATTTGCTCATTCTCAGTCGTGCTCTGTTCTATCAATCTGCTATACTATCTTCTTCTTCGCTAGACCAGTCAACTACCTTTTTCTTGAAAACTCTTCCGGGACAAGACTCCTTATTTGTGTATGAGGTCTGTTGGATCAGCTTGGGAATATTGGACGCTTTCTGCCAGGTGGTCACTAGGGCTTCATATGATGTTATTATTTAGCAATGTAGGCATTTTATATGTTTTGTTGATAATTTATAATGATGTTTGTATTCTATTTTGTTTTTGTAAACGGGGGTTCGATAAATTAGAGTGCAGCCTCAGCGTCCCCTGGGTGGGATGTCTTTATTGTAAAGTGACTGGCTGGTGGAGGGCATTCAGTTTTCCCACTAGGGTTGTTTCAGCAGATCTTTTATGCGGATTGGGAATTGTCCGGTCCTGATTTGGCTCGGAAGAGTCCGCTGGACCTAAAGCAACAATTATGTAATGTAATGTAATTATGAAACTAAGAAAGGTAAAACGCAAGCAAGAGGTAGAGGAGATGGGCTACGCACTGTCCTCATTAAGCTGGTCTAGAGAAAAGAGAGGTCCCAAACGTCTTCTCTACCAAACAACCAAAAGGATACAGGAACACCTTTACCTGTCTTGTTTGATTTGCAAAGAAACTGCCGAAGCGAAATGTTTTTGATCTCGTAAGTCTTATTATTTACAATGAAATAACTAATGAAATAATTCTGGAATTATAAGAACTTTTTTTTTTTTCAATGAAATTATTTATTTCATGTTTCTAAAATCAGTAATTCGACCTAGGTGATTGCCGCACATAACACAATTGTGAGTCCATCTTTTGACAATTTTCAAATTTAGCTATAATCTAATATGACTACGTTACGTCCTGCTTTTCTTTTTTTTTTTTTTTTTTTTTATTGCATCTTTTTTTTTTTTTTTTTTTTTTTTTTTGTGGGTTGAATGTATCGGTCATTTTAATGTTACCAGCAATAGGCTCAGCTTCACCTCACTGATGTAGCACATTGTGTAAGCTTCTATTCATTTGATTCATTCTGCACTTTGAACTGATTAATACTTGGGAAAAGGCGCCATATGAATTCCTATTATTATTATTATTATTATTATTGTGTAAGCTTCTCTTCATTTGATTCATTCTGTACTTTGAACTGATTAATACTTGGGAAAAGCACCATATCAATTCCTATTATTATTATTATTATTGTCACAGCATGCATGACATCCTTGCAAAACACCCATTGGGGTGCCAGGGTTTCTGTTAAAATAGTATCGCCACTTTGTAGAAATTTAGTGCTTTAAATTACTACTGTTTCTGTCATACTCATTTGTTCTTTTTCGTTCCTACTCTGTTCTATCAATTTACTATCTTCTTTGCTAGTCCTTCCTTTAGGGGTGCCGGGGGTTTCTGTATAAATAGTATCCCCACTTTCTGGACATTTCCTATCCTATCTTATCCTATCCCGTAACTCAAAGGTCGTTGGAGCACCACAGATGATCGTTTAACCAGCGTACTCTTTCTCTGTTCTCAGCAACCCTCATTCAGCTTCGTTCAGTGTCAAACCAGTCCATTCTCTAGTGTTGTCCTCCCACCTCTTTTTCTGTCTCCCTCTTCTTCTGCTTTTTTGCACCGTGTCTTGCAGGATGGTTTTTGCAAGGCCAGATGCTCTGGTGACATGTTCATACCATCGTAGTTTCCGTTTTTTCACCACTGTGAGCATGTCATCATGTTGTCCAATGGCTTGTGTGATGGTCCGTCGGACTTCGTCATTGGTGATGTGCTGGGTATAGGAAATGCCCCGAAGTCTTCTGTAGCACCTAATCTCCATGCTTTGTATTCTTCGTTGTGGATCTGCTGTGAGGGTCCATGTTTTGCAATCGTATAGGAAGATGGAGATGACAATAGAGCGCAGCAGCCTTACCTTGGAATGTAGACTGGTGGTCCTGTCTTTCTAAATGGGCTTCAACCTTGCCAGGGCAGCAGTTGTTTGTGCGATCCTGGAGATTACTTCCTGTCGGGACCCATTGTCTGATACAATGGCTCCTAAATATTTGAAGCTATTCACTGTGTTGAAGGATTCATCTTGGACTTAGATGTCCATGTTGATGTATTTGGTGTGGTTGGTCATTATTTAGGTCTTCTCAGCACTTATTTCCATTCTATAGGCTCTGGAGGTGGTGTCAAGCCTCTGTACACGCTGTTCAAGTTCTTGTTCCTCTCCAGCCAATCCATCAATGTCATCCGCAAAACGAAGGTTGGAGATTGCTCTACCCCCTATGCTGATTGTGCCTTCGTGATCTGCAAGGGTATCTGACATGATGCGGTATAGGAAGATGTTAAAGAGTGTTGGAGAAAGTAGGCATCCTTGACGCTCACCGATTGTTGTTCTGAACCAATTCCCGATGGCGCTTTTGTGGAGGACTGCACTGGTAGCCTTGTCATACAGGCTTTTGATAACTTCAATAATTTTAGGGCTGATGTTGTACACTCTCATGGTTGCCCACAGAGCTGCATGCCAGACTCGGTCAAACGCTTTCTTGAAATCTATAAACACATGATATAGATGTTGTTGGTGCTGTATGTATTTCTCGCAGATTATTTTGAGGTTGAAAATCTGTTCAGTGGTACTTCGCCCTGCCCTGAATCCTGCTTGTTCTTCAGCTATGAATTGTTCAGCTTGGGATTTCAACCTGTTGAGTATTATTTTGATCAGGACCTTACTGGAAATTTAGTGCTTTAAATTCCCACTGTCCCTGCTTTCTTCTTTCTCGTTCCTACCCTGTTCTATCAATCTATTGTACTATCTTCTTCGCTAGACCAGTCACCTACCTTTTTTCTTGAAAACTCTTCCAAAACTCCTCATTTGTGTATGAGGTCTGTTGGGTCAGCTTGGGAATATTGGACGCTTTCTGCCAAATGGTCACTAGGGCTTCCTATGAGAAAGAGCTAGTAATTAAACAACCGGTGTCACATCCTTCAAGTTCCGGGTCTCCTAGTTTATCCGAGCGCATTTGCGCATGCGCCAGGTCATGTCGGGCCGGCTTTTTCACGAAGTTCTTAGGCGGCATAACCCTAACCCTAACCCAAACCCTAACCCTAAACTCTTAACTCTAACCCAAACCCTAACCCTTACGAAGACTATGATACCACTGTGCGCATGCGTCGAATTTTGTAACGCGTCGACCAATCAGAATGCTCCCATTCGCTCCCAGCCCAGCTAAGATACTAGGAACTGTGAGGATGTCACACCGGACGTCCCTGCACATGCGTCGGACTTCCTCAGAAAAGCCACGGATTCAGCTGACCGGAGGATAGGCCCTATCTGCTGCTTCTGTCTCTCACAACCTCACTCCCACACTGCATTGTACTTTCAGTTTCACGTTCCTTTATAGAGTATTAACTGGCAGAAGAGAGTCGAGGGAGAGAGAGTAAAAACGATGATGATGATCTGAACTTTGAACTGATCTGTCATTAAAAAGCGCTAGGTAAATACCATGGTAATGATGGTGATGATCATGGGGGAGTGGGAAGGGGGGAGGGAAAGCGGATAAAAGAGGACAAGGTGAGGGAGACAGAGAAGTGTAGTCAGAGAGGGAGGAGGGGGTTGGGGGGTAGAGATCCGTGTGAAATAGAGTGGAGAGTGATATGGTTGGAAATAAGATGAGTGCAAGGAAAAGTGAGAGACAGAGAGTGAGGGAGAGAGAGAGCTGGCGATGTGGATGAGTAGGGAAAAACAGATCGAGAAAACCAGATCAGAGAAAGACAGAGAAAGATAGAGAGCAAACCAACATGGAATAGTTTAATGGAAACAACTACATGTTAAGTCGATGCTAGTTACATTTTATTAACAAATCCAAAATCTAATTCATATTTTTTTTTAAACAATGAGGGAAAAAGTAAAAGAATGAACAAATGAATTGATCAATAATCAAGTGCCCAGCGTCTTCCAAAACATGTCATTGTTTCGTGGTAAACACTCAATAAAAAAAAGAAATAAATAAAACTGGGGGTGGGGAAGAAGTTTTGGAAATGGACTGTACGTGTTACAAAAAATAAAAAATATATACTGGTTTTAGAAATGGACTGTTAAAAAATACAACATAACAACAACAACAACAACACAATCGAGATTGTCGCTTTTAAAATGGTTCGGGAAATGGACTTGTCTGTGAGTTTAGCACCCTCGCCGACGCCATGTCGATTGATCTGAGCAATTACGCGGAGCCTTCTTGGGGTTCATCCATGCCCATTCCAGTTTCACCCATCATTCCTCCCTACAATCCTGTAACAACAGCAGAAAAGTGTACACGTCACTGGAATGAGAAACAACTTCACCTTCATCCGTTCTTCCCTCTTCTCTCTCTCCTTCCTCCTCTTCCACCCCCCCCCCCCACTCCCAACAAAACAAAATAATAACTGGTGACAAAAAAGTACCTCGGTGATAATGAGAAAGACGACTATGATGGTGATGTTGATGACGATGATAATGATGATGACTGTGGTAATGAGGGTGGTAGTGTTGAGTGTGCTGCTAAATCTACAGCTACTGCTGCTGCTGCTGATAACAATGACGACTATATAATGCTACTGTTGTTGCTGCTGCTCTTGCTGACGATTATGGTGATTCCATTACTGTTGTTGCTGCTGCTGATGATTGATGATGAATATATGACGCTAATACTACCGCTGCTGTTGCTGAGAATAAAACTAAACTATACGCTGTTGATTGGTGCTATTGCTACTACGACTACAATTACTACAACTACTACTACTACTGCTGCTGCTGCTGCTACTACTACTACTACTAAGACTGCTGCTTCTGATGATACTACTATTATTACTACTACTACTAATACTACCGCTGCTGCTGTTGATGACGACGATGATAATGGTCCTACTGCTGCTGATGATGATGATGATGGCGACGACGACGACAGAAGACGATAACTATACCGTACCAGAATAGGTGGGGGCGTACGCAGGTCTAGCGATGCAGCGTCTGACGTATCTGCCCTGACCAAAGATCTGTCGACGTCCTATGCCACCTAGGATACCACCGACGTTGGTGTAGGTCTCGCAGCAGGCGAAGAGGCCAAAAGTGTTGGAGCTGGTCCCGCCAATCAACTGGTTACACTGGTAATCACTGGTGCATGTGCTGGGCACGTTGAGTCCGAGGAACAAGCCTGCAATTTACATGTTTAAGTTATCGTGTTTTCTTTTGTTTTCTTAAATCAGAACCAGAGGTACGGTGGTGTGTGTGTGTGTCTGTGTGTGTGTGTGTGTTTTAATAAATCAGAATCAGAGGCGCCAAGCCTGCAACGATAGCTGACTAGAGCGTGAAGATAGTCTTTGTCTGAACAGCACTGTAGAAGGACACACGTTGGAAGATATCTCTCAGTAAGACTACGCAGGTGACGGATGAAAATCATTCATCGCAGTATAGCCAGAGCCTGACATTGTGAAGAAGGTAAATGATCAATCGTTTGTTTCATCGCGATTATTTTATATGATTACTGGATTATGTTTGTGAAGTTTTGCCATGTTTTAGATTTGTGACTGTTAGTAAAACTTTGCTCAACCACTTGGCGATCCCGACCGGTTTCGAAACCACGAGGTAGCACCACTGACCAACAATTGTTTTTCCTATTTGTATTATTGCAGACCACTGGCTGTACCGGAGAATGTGTATATTATTAATTACTTCTCCCTGTGTTTATTTTAGCCATGATATATGTACAGGAATTATGCTGGAGATTCCAGTGGTCCACGCACTTCGAAAAACTGTTCGTCTCCTAACTATATAAGTGGAGATGATCTCACTGAGGGCTATTTCTGCCAACAGTGAGGCTCTGCACAACCTTTATAAACAAGGCGTTGCAGAAAATCGTCTCATATTTTGCAGACGAGCAGGCATCTTGGTCCACGGCAGGGAACAAACTCCACAGAGAGGCAACCCTGAAACGTGGCCTGCAACCTTGAACAGCGAGAGCAGTGTGCTCCACTAGCTCACTAGTCTACTACCAAGCAGAATAGACAACAACACCGCACATCGACGACAAAGTTAAGTGCTAGAAAAGAAGTGCACACACACTGCTCTAGAAGGACTGTGCGATATTCCACTCTTCCAGAAAAAAGAACAATACGACAGAAAGCACTAATAGCCCAATGATAGACAGTAACAAATATCGAGAGCAGTAGCTGCATCAAGGAGCGAACTACTCGAAGTGAAATTTGGACTGTTAAGTTAATCATAGTTAGGCCTATATTACGTTTTGGATATTTAAGTTAGAGTAGTGATTAGAAGATTTTGTATAGAGTAGAGGTAATAAATGTGTGATATTTACTGTTAACAAGTGGCTGGACCACCTATGTTTCATTGCCGTGTGAGAGCTAGTGTGTCAGTGAATCTTTAGACTTTTCTCCCTATCTCTGTAACCCCAGCCTTACACAGACCGGGCCAAACTTATAAATGTATTAAGATTAGTCATAGGGTGATTAACTAGCCGATGCCCGCAGACAAAAGACGAGTGGGTAATAGCAATCCATTGTGCAGAGCCCAGCAACAATAGACCCACCGTTACATGGTGGGCGAAATAAAAAGTGGCCATTTTTCACTATCCATTTTACAGTCTGATTGCTCTTGTGGATCAGTGTTGATTTAGAATCCTATCCCTTGTTGCCTTGGATGGTTATCCCCGTCTGCCATATCGCCAATGGTGGGTGTAGACGTTACACATTAATGTTTCTTCATTTATTGTGAGGTACAAGCGTAGTAGCCTACAACGTGTACAGTTATATACTATTGCTTTTCTTGAATCACAAGCATAATCTGTTATTGTCTCAAGTAATGCACAGCAACAACATTTGGCTATCGGTGTACAATAAAATGTTATAGGATGGTGGCCATTTGACAAGTTTACAAAAAGAGGTTAGGTAAACCACATCAGTACAAGGCTTCACTTAGCCCACACAATGGACGGTACAGGAACACTGTAATAGTCGATCGTCGTCGCTCACTCATTCACTATCTTACTCAGTCAAGCCATTAATAGAAGCCAATCAGTCAACAACTTACCTAGGCCTAGTAGCAGCTGTCTCTTGCCTGCAAATACATCAACAATTATTATGACAGTGGTGGTTTGTGTGTGGGGGTGTATATTCATTAAAATGTGGGTGTGTGCGCATGTACCGTGTTGTAAATCACTCTCCCCAAACTCTCTACCCCACCTATACCCCTCCTCTTCTCCCCCTTCCCCTCCCCCCAACTTCCTCTCCAGCTCCCATCCCTCGCTTTCACCCCCACGCTGTTGCTATGGTTCCCAGACATGTGGTCATTTCACACTACAGCTGACCGCCACCTTCTTAGCCATCCGCTACCCTTCTCCACATTTCCAGCACATATGATCAGGACCATACATATTTACCTTGATTTATAAGCAGTGATGTTCACAACATAATAAACATCCCGAATCTGTCAATTAAAATAGTAAACACACAAATATAAAACATTGCGTCACAATTTCGATTTCAAAAACACCAAAACAATTCTGTCAAGAACAACAACAACAACAACAACAACAACAACAACAACAACAAAAACAACAACAAAATTTGGATAGGAAATTTGATTTGGAACACGAGCTATTAGTTCTTGTTATGACTTCTTTTGAATAAATGTATTCACAAGTTTCTTCATTTTGCCATCACAGTTAGCGACGACCACTTTAATTACACTTTTCTTCAAATTTAAATACGTTACACAGTCATATATCACTAACCAATGCCAATTCCACCCATTCCGTAAGAACCGGTCAGCTGCTGGCACGAGGTTCCAATATCTGTCAATCAAACAATCAAGACCATTACATCACGTTACATGATTATTGTTTTAGGTCCAGCGGAATCTTCCGAGCCAAATCAGGACCGGACTACCCCTGATCCGCATAAAAGATCTGCTGAAACAACCCTAGTGGTAAAACTAAAAGCTCTCCACCAGGCAGTAACTTTACAATAAAGACATCCCACGCAGGGGACGCTGAGGCTGTACTCTAATTTATCGAACCCCCGTTTACAAAAACAAAATAGAATACAAACATCATTATAAATTATCAACAAAACACATAGGCCTACATATAAAATGCCTACATTGCTAAATAATAACATCATAGGAAGCCCTATAGTGACCACCTGGCAGAAAACGTCCAATATTCCCAAGCTGATCCAACAGACCTCACACACAAATAAAGAGTCTTGTCCCGGAAGAGTTTTCAAGAAAATAGGTAGGTGACTGGTCTAGCGAAGAAGAAGATAGTATAGCAGATTGACAGAACAGAGCAGGAATGAGAAAGAGCAAATGATAAAGACGGCGACAGTGGGAATTTAAAGCACTAAATTTCCAGAAAGTGGGGATACTATTTATACTGAAACCCCCGGCACCCCAACGGGGGTAATCAAGACCAAACATAGCATAATGGTAGTAGTAGCAGTAGTAGTAGTAGTAGTAGTGGTGGTGGTAGGGGTGGTGGTGGTGGTAGTGGTACGGTGCACAGTCGCTTGTATCTGGACACGTGAGCGCCTATGCCTGTGACGCGTGTTCCTCTGGGTATAAACAGATAGGGCACACTCGCCTGTCCAGATACAAGGGCTTGTGTGGTGGTAGGGGGCGCAGTAGTACAGTGGTTTGGACACAGGCTAGCCATGTTCCTTGTTAAGCAACGTCCACAAGGGTTAGTTCTTGTGTGGTGGTAGGGGGCGCTGTAGTGCAGTGGATTGGACACAGGCTAGCCATGTTACTTGTTAAACAAAGTCCAAAAGCGTTAGTTCTTGGATGGGTGACCAAGCTTGGAAGGCAACCACCAAAGGACACCAATAGATTGAAACAAAGGACACCAATAGATTGAAACAAAGGACACCAATAGATTGAAACAAACGACACCAATAGATTGAAACAAAGGACACCAATAGATTGAAACAAACGACACCAATAGATTGAAACAAACGACACAAATAGATTGAAACAAACGACACCAATAGATTGAAACAAACGACACCAATAGATTGAAACAAACGACACCAATAGATTGAAACAAACGACACCAATAGATTGAAACAAACGACACCAATAGATTGAAACAAACGACACCAATAGATTGAAACAAACGACACCAATAGATTGAAACAAACGACACCAATAGATTGAAACAAACGTCACCAATAGATTGAAACAAACGACACCAATAGATTGAAACAAAGGACACCAATAGATTGAAACAAAGGACACCAATAGATTGAAACAAACGACACCAATAGATTGAAACAAACGACACCAATAGATTGAAACAAACGACACCAATAGATTGAAACAAACGCTCGACACGCCCCAGTCCACTCAGCTAGCTGTAAATGGGTTACATGGATCTGTTTAGAAACGGGGAAGGTACAGCAGCGAGGGAGAGGAGATAGGCGCAGCCCTCATTAAGCTGGCCTAGAAAAAAGGGAGATCACAAACGATTCCATCCACAACGACCAAAAGGTTACGAGGACACCTTTTAACTTTCCTTTTTAGTAGTAGTAGAAGTAATAAGAACAACAACAGCAACAATGATAATATATAATAATAATAATAATAATAATAATAATAATAATAATAATAATAATAATAATAATAATAATAATAATAATAATAATAATAATAATAATAATAATAATAACCATCATCATCATCATCATCGTCATCACAACCATCATCATCATCATCGTCATCATAACCATCATCATCATCATCTATACAAGATGATATACACATGCCTTTCCTTCAATAGAATTCAAAGCGCGGTGATATGCTGAGATCGCTATTATAGGTACAGAAACGTAGGTTGAATATGGACACATAGCGAGCAAATGCCATCACAATAAACTTGAGAATTAAAAGAAAAAAATTAAAACAATAACCGCTTGATGAAAGAACTGCAAGTAACATACTCACACACCCATACACACACACAGACACACACACAAACCAACAAGGACGCAAGCACACACAAACTAATAGTAAAACAAAAGCAAAATAAAATATATAGACACAAAAATAAAATTTAATTTAAACAAAAACTAAAACAAAGTCCTACTACATGTACCAAAGACTTTAACCGCTATAGGGCAATTACTAAGCTTATGGAAGTAGTCGCCCGAAAGCGACGATGACCCCAACCTGAGTGTCAGAGGCTGTAGAAGGCATACACCTCCTCACAGCCTATGCTTGATAGATCTGTGACACTCGGCCAGCGTCAAGGTCGCCTGTTGAGGAGAAACTGGCCTATTTTGATACCTATAAAATCAAAATGAAAACACTTCGAAGTGAGAGAAAAGTGATTCAACTTACTGACGCAAATAGGAATCCTAAAGCTACCGATGCCTCCAATGTTTCCGCTACCTCCGATGCCTACACCAACACCAACACCAATGCCTCCTACGCCACCAATGCCTCCAACACCACCAGTGCCTCCAACACCAGCATTGACGCCAATACCGCCGACGCCTCCCATTCCACCCATAGGGTCCGGGACACTGATGCACCTCATGCCGGTTCCACACCGAAACTGTAATGAAAACGTAAACGCTGAAGTAATGTATCAACCGTTAGGCAAATAAAGCCTTGCAATGGGTAAGGAAATTGAAAGAACCACCGATAAAACGGGTGCGCTTGTTTTGTACGTCTGCTAAGCCGCCACATGACCGGTCTAAGCCGCCACGTGATCGGGCCACATGAGTGTAATCAACTGCGAAGCGGGACATCAAAATGGACTACGTGCTCTTTCTACGATGCGGTAAAAAGTTACCCTCATAAAACAGCTGCTGAGAGTTGCTTCCCCCCCCCTCCTCCCCCCCTCCCCGACGTCGCCATCTGTGCTAAATAGTTCAGTGTGGGGCTATCCGGTTCCTCATCCGGGTCATCGCCAGAGTCGACTTGATTAGTTACGCATCTACCTGGGCTAGCCCGGTCAAACAAGTGTAACTGGATGTCTTTGTCAACGCTGTGCATCTAAGTTGAGAGAGAGAGAGAGAGAGAGAGAGAGAGAGAGAGAGAGAGAGAAAGAGAGAGAGAGAGAGAGAGAGAGAGAGAGAGAGAGAGAGAGAGAGAGAGAGAGAGAGAGAGAGAGAGAGAGAGAGAGGGAGAGAGAGAGGCTGTGTACCCATACTTTCTACTGGACGGACTTAAAAACAATCCTGACACCGCTTATCTTATATATGCCCTAGACGGGGGAGTGCCAGCTACATAAACACCACAGGCGCCCGAATCTGGATGCGATAGCGTCTCTCTATATAGCCCATCCCTCTCTGTACTATTATATCTAGTACAACAGAGGGACGCGCACTATAGAATGGCGCAATCGCTAGCGTCTGTGATAAACACATCAGACCTACAGTTGCCGCCTTGAGTTAGATCTTGTGTTCTTGATCTTTGTACAAATCAGTCAAACTTACGCCTTGACAGTATGGATCCTGGTAGTACTGCATGCCGGGTTGGTTCTGCAGGTCATCGGCAGCATCAGCGGCACGGCCTACGACAGGGACTGCAGCGGCAGCGGCAACGACAGGGACTGCGGCAGGGACTGCAGCGGCAGCGGCAAGGGGAGGGGCTGCAGCGGCAACGGCAACGGCAGGGAGTTGGCAAAGGGTCTTCACCAAACACATACAAAGAGCAACATCATCATAATCATCATTGACAACCTCCTTTAATGTATGACAGCATTACTATCGACTATCTCATGTTAAAAAGGTAAAGGTAAAGGTAGTCCCATAGCCTTGTGGCCGTAGGGGAGCGTGATGTTGGAGATCACACTTATCTTGGGCCTGCGTAATGAGGGTGATGCCCATCTCTCTCCCTCGCTGCTTTACCTTCCCCACCCTTAAGAGAGTAGGTACTCAGTCACGGCTGAGTCAACTGGGGGCTTTGTTATTTGTCGCTTCACGTTTTGCGGTCACCCATCCAAGTGCTAACAGCACTGGATGAGGTGCTTAACTTGCGACACAGTAGCGAGTGCTCCAACCACTGCGCTATCCGACACCCCTATCTCATGTTATCGCATCATTATCATAAAAGATCCACGTCATCGTTATTATGGAATACAAGGATAAATACTTGTATCTCATTTCATGTCATCGTTATCATCGAGTATCTCATTTATCAACTGTTAATCTCATCATTCTCATCGAAAATCTCATGTTGTGACATCATTACCATCGAATATAACTATCACGCTTTCGTCCAGCCTCATCGCACTCCCTTCTCAAGCTTCTCCGGCATAAGGCCGGACATTACACCCCCCCCCTACCCTTCCTTGCAAACTATCTACTTACCCTTAATAACAAAACACAAAACCCAAGGTGCAATAATAAACAATTTATTTCAAACAAAACCCTCACTCTTTCTCACGCAATACAAGCATTCATTCTCTACATTCTAGCTAAATATTTAACGACAAAAAAAAAATGAAATGGGGTGATTCAATGTTAAGCCTTAAACTTGAATTATGCAAGATGAAAATCACTTTAGAATAATAATGTTATCTTCTAATAGAGTCTTGGCATCATTCAATCTAATGTTTAATCAGACGAAAGTCCATCTCAAGTCATGTCTTTTTTTTATCTGACAAACCAAAATATGATGATATCTGTTCGTAGATCACACTCTTGCAAGTAATGGAGGTCGAGAGTGAGAGAAGGTAGGCGATGATGTCGCTAGGTATGTGTAACAAGCAGACCAGTTTACCCCGCATTATTTGAGCTTTGGCTTGTTTAGCAGTAGTAAAACTTAGAAGGTTACTGTAGTCTATAGCAGACGATTAAGGTATAACTGATGTGTACACACACACTGCGAGCTGACGCGAGCCGTTTAGTGACATCATCGCGGCCTACGATGGTGTTTCGAACTTTATAGTCACTTAGATTGTTTCACCCAATCGGTACACAGGTAGAGTGGTTAGGACCAGTTCTGGCTGATTCAGTCAAAGCCAAGTATAGGGGCAGTCTAGTTTGAGACGCTAAGCAGTACACAGCTACTTCCTAGGAAACATCTCTCCATTGATAGACCAGGAAAGCAGTGCTTGTTGAATATTTGAATTCAATCAAGTAGCCACAGGCCTGACATTGTCGAACAGGTAAATGAACATACTTCTGGTTCATCGTGATGTATTTATATTAGTGTTGAAATTATGTTTGTGGAATTTGCTATGCATGGCTTTGAATTGTTAGTCCGACTTTGCATTACCACGTAGAGAAGCCGATCACGTGTCAAGCACGACCGGGTCTGACGCCATGTTGTATACCTGACGGAATCACTGTTGTTTAACCTATATGTATGCTTGCAGACCAGTGGCTATACCAGTGAATGTTTATAATATTAATTCTTTATGTGTATAGTTAGCCACGATTTATATTTATGTATGTATAGGAAATTAGAGTGGAGATTCCAGTGGACCATGGACTTGGCAGAATGTTCGTCGCTTATGTATAGAGATGTGGAGCTATCACTGAGGGCTACTTTGGCTTTCAGTGAGACGCTCTGCACAGACCTATTATTCAGGGTTGTGCAGAATTTCGTCTCATATGTTACAGACGAGCAGGCGGGATATCGTGAGCCCAACTCTGCAAAGAATAGAACCTAATCTACTATTCGAGTTGGCTGCCGAGGAATCTACAGCATCGAGCGCAGATAGCTCACCGTCGAAAACAAGCAACGACAACACGGAGTGTCGTAGAAGCTACCTCAACGCAGCGCTTCAACTTCGAAAACAATCAGTTAAGTGCCCTGGAAACAGTGCACTAATACTGTATCAAAAGGACCACAGTAGTCCACTCTTTATGAACGCTAGTAGCCAGTGCCCTATGAAGAAAAAGTAGCTGCCTAGACTATCAGCGAGCGAACCATTCGAATTGACAATTGAACTTTTAAGTTAGATTCGTACTTCGAAGATCGTGTATAGAGTAGAAGAAATAAATGTGTGATTTTGACTGTTATCAAGTGGCTGGACTACATAGGATTCATAGCCGTGTGAAAGCTAGTGTGACAGTGATGTTTTATCATTTTTCTATCTATCTCTGTACCCCAGCCTTAACACAGACCGAGCTAAACAAAAACAACAACTACTACTATTACTACTACTACTCCTACTATTACTACTACTACTACTACTAAATAAATAAATTAATTGTAAATAAATACAAATAAGTAAATAAATAAATATAAATAAATAATTAGCCTTATAAGAATATAATAACATAATTGTAATTAGACTATAATCATAAACAGTAAGTTACCAAGTCGACGAGATAGAAGGCGATGGTTAGAACGAATGTTGTCTTCATGGCTGCTGGTTCAAGTTCCACTTTTTTTTTCTTCCCGGAAACGTTTCCGTCGATTCGATCAGGTGGACTGGGAACTTCAAGAATGGCCCAGCCCATTTTATATAGTAGTGGTAGACAAACCAAGCTATCCGGTGTTAAGGTGAACCCCGTTCTCATAGAAATAAGGCGAATGTTTTAATGTTTTGCGTTGTTTTGAAATGATAGTCTGGATAAAACAAATCTTGTTTACCTTTTACGTCATGGGGTCCAGACGAGAGTGATTAAAAAAATAAGAAGAAGAAAGTTTGAAATGATGATATTGCAACAGATGGTTGGCATAAGAGATAAGTTAATTAGTTTTATGCCAATTTTAATGACTGCATCATACTGCATGCAGCGCATTGCTGTCACTCCGAAAAATAAAACATTCAGCAATAAGACGGGTCTTTTACGTGTCAACGAAAGGGCTACAGTCAATGTTGGTTTCAAACCTCCCCGAAGGGGACGCGCGCGAGCCTTTCTGTGTTTACAAGCCTGGTAGATCGACCAGCAAGCCAGCAAGCTTCCACAGCGTTGAGGAGGCTGATCATTGAGGTTTATCCACGCTTTTGTATTTCGGCGTTAAAACGTGTATTTGGGACCTTAATAAATAAATAAATAAAGCATGCATGCATGCATACAGTCATACATACTTTAAAGATCGTGAGTGCCAGCGACAGCATGCATACATCCATACATACTTTAAAGATCGTGAGTGCCAGCCACAGCATGCATACATTCATACATACTTTAAAGATCGTGAGTGCCAGCCACAGCATGCATACATTCATACATACTTTAAAGATCCTGAGTGCCAGCGACAGTCATACATACTTTAAAGATCCTGAGTGCCAGCCACAGCATGCATACATTCATACATACTTTAAAGATCGTGAGTGCCAGCGACAGCATGCATACATTCATACATACTTTAAAGATCGTGAGTGCCAGCCACAGCATGCATACATTCATACATACTTTAAAGATCGTGAGTGCCAGCGACAGCATGCATACATTCATACATACTTTAAAGATCCTGAGTGCCAGCGACAGCATGCATACATTCATACATACTTTAAAGATCCTGAGTGCCAGCGACAGCATGCATACATTCATACATACTTTAAAGATCCTGAGTGCCAGCGACAGCATGCATACATTCATACATACTTTAAAGATCGTGAGTGCCAGCGACAGCATGCATACATTCATACATACTTTAAAGATCGTGAGTGCCAGCCACAGCATGCATACATTCATACATACTTTTAAAGATCCTGAGTGCCAGCCACAGCATGCATACATTCATACATACTTTAAAGATTGAGTGCCAGCCACAGCATGCATACATTCATACATACTTTAAAGATCGTGAGTGCCAGCGACAGCATGCATACATTCATACATACTTTAAAGATCCTGAGTGCCAGCCACAGCATGCATACATTCATACATACTTTAAAGATCCTGAGTGCCAGCCACAGCATGCATACATTCATACATACTTTAAAGATCGTGAGTGCCAGCCACAGCATGCATACATTCATACATACTTTAAAGATCGTGAGTGCCAGCCACAGCATGCATACATTCATACATACTTTAAAGATCGTGAGTGCCAGCGACAGCATGCATACATTCATACATACTTTAAAGATCGTGAGTGCCAGCCACAGCATACATACATTCATACATACTTTAAAGATCCTGAGTGCCAGCCACAGCATGCATACATTCATACATACTTTAAAGATCGTGAGTGCAGCCACAGCATGCATACATTCATACATACTTTAAAGATCGTGAGTGCCAGCCACAGCATGCATACATTCATACATACTTTAAAGATCCTGAGTGCCAGCGACAGCATGCATACATTCATACATACTTTAAAGATCCTGAGTGCCAGCCACAGCATGCATACATTCATACATACTTTAAAGATCGTGAGTGCCAGCCACAGCATGCATACATTCATACATACTTTAAAGATCGTGAGTGCCAGCCACAGCATGCATACATTCATACATACTTTAAAGATCGTGAGTGCCAGCCACAGCATGCATACATTCATACATACTTTAAAGATCGTGAGTGCCAGCGACAGCATGCATACATTCATACATACTTTAAAGATCGTGAGTGCCAGCCACAGCATGCATACATTCATACATACTTTAAAGATCGTGAGTGCCAGCGACAGCATGCATACATTCATACATACTTTAAAGATCCTGAGTGCCAGCGACAGCATGCATACATTCATACATACTTTAAAGATCCTGAGTGCCAGCGACAGCATGCATACATTCATACATACTTTAGATCCTGAGTGCCAGCCACAGCATGCATACATTCATACATACTTTAAAGATCGTGAGTGCCAGCGACAGCATGCATACATTCATACATACTTTAAAGATCGTGAGTGCCAGCGACAGCATGCATACATTCATACATACTTTAAAGATCCTGAGTGCCAGCGACAGCATGCATACATTCATACATACTTTAAAGATCCTGAGTGCCAGCCACAGCATGCATACATTCATACATACTTTAAAGATCGTGAGTGCCAGCGACAGCATGCATACATTCATACATACTTTAAAGATCGTGAGTGCCAGCGACAGCATGCATACATTCATACATACTTTAAAGATCGTGAGTGCCAGCGACAGCATGCATACATTCATACATACTTTAAAGATCCTGAGTGCCAGCGACAGCATGCATACATTCATACATACTTTAAAGATCGTGAGTGCCAGCGACAGCATGCATACATTCATACATACTTTAAAGATCCTGAGTGCCAGCGACAGCATGCATGCATACTTTAAAGATCCTGAGTGCCAGCGACAGCATGCATACATTCATACATACTTTAAAGATCGTGAGTGCCAGCCACAGCATACATACATTCATACATACTTTAAAGATCGTGAGTGCCAGCGACAGCATGCATACATTCATACATACTTTAAAGATCGTGAGTGCCAGCCACAGCATACATACATTCATACATACTTTAAAGATCCTGAGTGCCAGCGACAGCATGCATACATTCATACATACTTTAAAGATCCTGAGTGCCAGCGACAGCATGCATACATTCATACATACTTTAAAGATCGTGAGTGCCAGCCACAGCATGCATACATTCATACATACTTTAAAGATCGTGAGTGCCAGCCACAGCATGCATACATTCATACATACTTTAAAGATCCTGAGTGCCAGCCACAGCATACATACATTCATACATACTTTAAAGATCCTGAGTGCCAGCCACAGCATGCATACATTCATACATACTTTAAAGATCCTGAGTGCCAGCCACAGCATGCATACATTCATACATACTTTAAAGATCGTGAGTGCCAGCGACAGCATGCATACATACTTTAAAGGTCGTGAGTGCCAGCCACATTATGCATACATTCATACATACTTTAAAGATCGTGAGTGCCAGCCACAGAAATACAGCCAACATACATACATTCATACATACTTTAAAGATCGTGAGTGCCAGCCACAGAAATACAGCCAACATACATACATTCATACATACTTTAAAGATCGTGAGTGCCAGCGACAGAAATACAGCCAACATACATACATTCATACATACTTTAAAGATCGTGAGTGCCAGCCACAGAAATACAGCCAACATACATACATTCATAAATACTTTAAAGATCGTGAGTGCCAGCCACAGAAATACAGCCAACATACATACATTCATACATACTTTAAAGATCGTGAGTGCCAGCCACAGAAATACAGCCAACATACATACATTCATATATACTTTAAAGATCGTGAGTGCCAGCCACAGAAATACAGCCAACATACATACATTCATACATACTTTAAAGATCGTGAGTGCCAGCGACAGCATGCATACATTCATACATACTTTAAAGATCCTGAGTGCCAGCCACAGCATACATACATTCATACATACTTTAAAGATCCTGAGTGCCAGCCACAGCATACATACATTCATACATACTTTAAAGATCCTGAGTGCCAGCCACAGCATGCATACATTCATACATACTTTAAAGATCCTGAGTGCCAGCCACAGCATGCATACATTCATACATACTTTAAAGATCGTGAGTGCCAGCCACAGCATGCATACATTCATACATACTTTAAAGATCGTGAGTGCCAGCCACAGCATGCATACATTCATACATACTTTAAAGATCCTGAGTGCCAGCCACAGCATGCATACATTCATACATACTTTAAAGATCCTGAGTGCCAGCCACAGCATGCATAAATTCATACATACTTTAAAGATCCTGAGTGCCAGCCACAGCATGCATACATTCATACATACTTTAAAGATCGTGAGTGCCAGCGACAGCATGCAAACATTCATACCTACTTTAAAGATCCTGAGTGCCAGCGACAGCATGCATACATTCATACATACTTTAAAGATCCTGAGTGCCAGCCACAGCATGCATACATTCATACATACTTTAAAGATCGTGAGTGCCAGCGACAGCATGCATACATTCATACATACTTTAAAGATCGTGAGTGCCAGCCACAGCATGCATACATTCATACATACTTTAAAGATCGTGAGTGCCAGCCACAGCATGCATACATTCATACATACTTTAAAGATCCTGAGTGCCAGCCACAGCATGCATACATTCATACATACTTTAAAGATCGTGAGTGCCAGCCACAGCATGCATACATTCATACATACTTTAAAGATCGTGAGTGCCAGCCACAGCATGCATACATTCATACATACTTTAAAGATCCTGAGTGCCAGCCACAGCATGCATACATTCATACATACTTTAAAGATCGTGAGTGCCAGCCACAGCATGCGTACATTCATACATACTTTAAAGATCGTGAGTGCCAGCGACAGCATGCATACATTCATACATACTTTAAAGATCGTGAGTGCCAGCGACAGCATGCATACATTCATACATACTTTAAAGATCGTGAGTGCCAGCCACAGCATGCATACATTCATACATACTTTAAAGATCGTGAGTGCCAGCCACAGCATGCATACATTCATACATACTTTAAAGATCGTGAGTGCCAGCCACAGCATGCATACATTCATACATACTTTAAAGATCCTGAGTGCCAGCCACAGCATGCATACATTCATACATACTTTAAAGATCGTGAGTGCCAGCCACAGCATGCATACATTCATACATACTTTAAAGATCGTGAGTGCCAGCCACAGCATGCATACATTCATACATACTTTAAAGATCGTGAGTGCCAGCGACAGCATGCATACATTCATACATACTTTAAAGATCCCTGAGTGCCAGCCACAGCATGCATACATTCATACATACTTTAAAGATCCTGAGTGCCAGCGACAGCATGCATACATTCATACATACTTTAAAGATCGTGAGTGCCAGCGACAGCATGCATGCATACTTTAAAGATCGTGAGTGCCAGCCACATTATGCATACATTCATACATACTTTAAAGATCGTGAGTGCCAGCCACAGAAATACAACCAACATACATACATTCATACATACTTTAAAGATCGTCAGTGCCAGCGACAGAAATACAGCCAACATACATACATTCATACATACTTTAAAGATCGTGAGTGCCAGCCACAGAAATACAGCCAACATACATACATTCATACATACTTTAAAGATCGTGAGTGCCAGCGACAGCATGCATACATTCATACATACTTTAAAGATCGTGAGTGCCAGCGACAGCATGCATACATTCATACATACTTTAAAGATCCTGAGTGCCAGCCACAGCATACATACATTCATACATACTTTAAAGATCCTGAGTGCCAGCCACAGCATACATACATTCATACATACTTTAAAGATCCTGAGTGCCAGCCACAGCATGCATACATTCATACATACTTTAAAGATCCTGAGTGCCAGCCACAGCATGCATACATTCATACATACTTTAAAGATCGTGAGTGCCAGCCACAGCATGCATACATTCATACATACTTTAAAGATCGTGAGTGTCAGCCACAGCATGCATACATTCATACATACTTTAAAGATCCTGAGTGCCAGCCACAGCATGCATACATTCATACATACTTTAAAGATCCTGAGTGCCAGCCACAGCATGCATACATTCATACATACTTTAAAGATCCTGAGTGCCAGCCACAGCATGCATACATTCATACATACTTTAAAGATCGTGAGTGCCAGCGACAGCATGCAAACATTCATACATACTTTAAAGATCCTGAGTGCCAGCGACAGCATGCATACATTCATACATACTTTAAAGATCCTGAGTGCCAGCCACAGCATGCATACATTCATACATACTTTAAAGATCGTGAGTGCCAGCGACAGCATGCATACATTCATACATACTTTAAAGATCGTGAGTGCCAGCCACAGCATGCATACATTCATACATACTTTAAAGATCGTGAGTGCCAGCCACAGCATGCATACATTCATACATACTTTAAAGATCGTGAGTGCCAGCGACAGCATGCATACATTCATACATACTTTAAAGATCCTGAGTGCCAGCCACAGCATGCATACATTCATACATACTTTAAAGATCCTGAGTGCCAGCGACAGCATGCATACATTCATACATACTTTAAAGATCGTGAGTGCCAGCGACAGCATGCATGCATACTTTAAAGATCGTGAGTGCCAGCCACATTATGCATACATTCATACATACTTTAAAGATCGTGAGTGCCAGCCACAGAAATACAACCAACATACATACATTCATACATACTTTAAAGATCGTCAGTGCCAGCGACAGAAATACAGCCAACATACATACATTCATACATACTTTAAAGATCGTGAGTGCCAGCCACAGAAATACAGCCAACATACATACATTCATATATACTTTAAAGATCGTGAGTGCCAGCCACAGAAATACAGCCAACATACATACATTCATACATACTTTAAAGATCGTGAGTGCCAGCCACAGAAATACAGCCAACATACATACATTCATATATACTTTAAAGATCGTGAGTGCCAGCCACAGAAATACAGCCAACATACATACATTCATACATACTTTAAAGATCGTGAGTGCCAGCCACAGAAATACAGCCAACATGCATACATTCATACATACTTTAAAGATCGTGAGTGCCAGCGACAGAAATACAGCCAACATACATACATTGATACATACTTTAAAGATCGTGAGTGCCAGCGACAGAAATACAGCCAACATGCATACATTCATACATACTTTAAAGATCCTGAGTGCCAGCCACAGCATACATACATTCATACATACTTTAAAGATCCTGAGTGCCAGCCACAGCATACATACATTCATACATACTTTAAAGATCCTGAGTGCCAGCGACAGAAATACAGCCAACATGCATACATTCATACATACTTTAAAGATCGTGAATGCCAGCGACAGAATTACAGCCAACATACATACATTCATACATACTTTAAAGATCCTGAGTGCCAGCGACAGAAATACAGCCAACATGCATACATTCATACATACTTTAAAGATCCTGAGTGCCAGCCACAGCATACATACATTCATACATACTTTAAAGATCCTGAGTGCCAGCCACAGAAATACAGCCAACATACATACATTCATACATACTTTAAAGATCCTGAGTGCCAGCCACAGAAATACAGCCAACATGCATACATTCATACATACTTTAAAGATCCTGAGTGCCAGCCACAGCATACATACATTCATACATACTTTAAAGATCGTGAGTGCCAGCCACAGAAATACAGAAAACATACATATATTCATACATACTTTAAAGATCCTGAGTGCCAGCGACAGAAATACAGCCAACATGCATACATTCATACATACTTTAAAGATCCTGAGTGCCAGCCACAGCATACATACATTCATACATACTTTAAAGATCCTGAGTGCCAGCCACAGCATGCATACATTCATACATACTTTAAAGATCCTGAGTGCCAGCCACAGCATGCATACATTCATCCATACTTTAAAGATCCTGAGTGCCAGCGACAGAAATACAGCCAACATACATACATTCATACATACTTTAAAGATCGTGAGTGCCAGCGACAGAAATACAGCCAACATACATACATTCATACATACTTTAAAGATCCTGAGTGCCAGCCACAGAAATACAGCCAACATACATACATTCATACATACTTTAAAGATCCTGAGTGCCAGCGACAGAAATACAGCCAACATACATACATTGATACATACTTTAAAGATCCTGAGTGTCAGCGACAGAAATACAGCCAACATACATACATTCATACATACTTTAAAGATCCTGAGTGCCAGCGACAGAAATACAGCCAACAAGCACTGGGTCTGTTCTCCCCATACTCGCCCAGGATTGTGCTCAGCTGACTGGGCGTCAGACTATGCGCCCAAAGGATGCAAGTGGGCGCCTCAGGTATTGACCAGCTCCTTGAGCAGCTCTTGAACTGAAAAACGAGTAAATAAATTTTAAAAAACCAAACAGACAGACAGACAGTGAGACAGGCATGCAAAATCCATCAAAGTGATGTTGCCATTATACCAATAAAATTATAATTACGCATTAAATAAATAGCATTAATTATGCATAATTATATAGTAATACAGGATCGGTTTAGTCGGCATCACTTTGTAGATCAGGAATCCAAATGTTATTTTCGAAAATAATAATTCATAAAAACTTACTTATTTCATCGAGAGAGACAGGTTACTGAGATAAAAGATGAATTCGGGGTGTAGTCTGCAAATGTGTCAAATTAGAACTGCCATGGGACAGTGATTATATTGATAACAAGATGGGAAGACATTCAAATGTATTTCCTGTGCACAAATACCCACACAATTTGCATACATTTGTGTTGAAACTGTGATTTGGTCTCTCTCTATCACACACACACACACACACACACACACACACACACACACACACACACACACATTATGAAGGGCCACTCTTTGACCTACTCACTGCCCACCCCAACTGCCACTACCAGCCCTACCCCTTCCGACCTTCCTCCAAATCAAAATTGTATTTACAGGGTATTAGGGGAGGGCGGAGTGGAGTTGGGGAGAGGGGAGCCGGAGGGAGAAAGCGGTGGGGAGAAAGGGGAACTGACCCCATTCTTTCTACAGCCCTGCATTTTGTTGTTGTTGTTGTTGGTGGTGGTGGTGGTGGTGGTGGTGGTGGTGTCACTGGTGATTTACAATGTCAACAAGGAGGATAGATAGATTGAAAAGGAAACTCACATGGAAATGGAAAGAATTTGTTTTATTGTTGTTGTGGTCACTAATGATGTAAAATGGTCACGAAGATGATCAGTGGGTCAACGAGAGATTGAAAGGGAAACTCGTAGTGAAGGAAGGTGTGGAGGAAATTGTTTTGTTGTTGTCGTCACTGATGATGTCAAACGGTCACGAAGATGATCGATAGGTCAACATAAGATAGGAAAGGAAAATTCATAGTTAAAAGAAAGTTTTGAGGAACTTGTTTTATTGTTGTCGTCACTGATGATGTAAAATGGCCACAAAGTTGATTGATAAACAAAAGATTGAAGAGAAACTCCTAGAGAAGGACCTTAAGTTTTGAGGAAATTGTTTTGCCGTTGTTTTTGTCATAGATGGTTTAAAATAGTCACGATGATTGTCGCAAAATATGCGTCTCTTCTATCAGCAACGGTGCATCGTTTGTTTTGTTTTTCTTGATGTTCTTAATAACAATGTTTTAGGTACCTTTAAATTGTCAGTCTCAATAGAATTCCAAGGTCTGTGATTTGACGTCGGCGTATCATATGTCACAGACCAATTGCGTCATAGTGAAAGGGAAAAAAAAAACAACAAAACAATTCTTCACTGGCGAGAGGAGGACATTGTAACTTCTCAGACACCCAACACGACATAACGAATGCAAGGCAAACCAGTCGAAAAGATCGATCAAGGAGGTTACCAAGGTACCTTAGGTGCACTGCGAGTCAGCAGAAACGTACGGGTGGTGGAGTGACCATCAGTTTCACTAACTCGGAGGTCCAGTGATCAAGGTCGTCAACTGGTCGTTACGTTGGGGGAGGCCATTTGTTTTTACGACCGTTGGGTTCAATTCTTCATTCGCCATCGTGGGTACGTGTTCAGCTAGGCTATACTAGGCTAACAGATGCCAGATAGATAGCTATATAGGTAAACATAAACAATAATAATATTCATACGCCATCGTGGGTACGTGTTCAGCTAGGCTATACTAGTCTAACAGATGCCAGATAGATAGCTATATAGGTAAACATAAACAATAATAATATTCATGCGCCATCGTGGGTACGTGTTCAGCTAGGCTATACTAGGCTAACAGATGCCAGATAGATAGCTATATAGGTAAACATAAACAATAATAATATTCATGCGCCATCGTGGGTACGTGTTCAGCTAGGCTATACTAGGCTAACAGATGCCAGATAGATAGCTATATAGGTAAACATAAACAATAATAATATTCATGCGCCATCGTGGGTACGTGTTCAGCTAGGCTATACTAGGCTAACAGATGCCAGATAGATAGCTATATAGGTAAACATAAACAATAATAATATTCATGCGCCATCGTGGGTACGTGTTCAGCTAGGCTATACTAGGCTAACAGATGCCAGATAGATAGCTATATAGGTAAACATAAACAATAATAATATTCATACGCCATCGTGGGTACGTGTTCAGCTAGGCTATACTAGGCTAACAGATGCCAGATAGACAGCTATATAGGTAAACATAAACAATAATAATATTCATGCGCCATCGTGGGTACGTGTTCAGCTAGGCTATACTAGGCTAACAGATACCAGATATATAGCTATATAGGTAAACATAAACAATAATAATATTCATACGCCATCGTGGGTACGTGTTCATCTAGGCTATACTAGGCTAACAGATGCCAGATAGACAGCTATATAGGTAAACATAAACAATAATAATATTCATACGCCATCGTGGGTACGTGTTCAGCTAGGCTATGCTAGGCTAACAGATACCAGATAGATAGCTATATAGGTAAACATAAACAATAATAACAATGTGTTTTATTCCATGTTAGTTGGTTTATTTCCGTATGAAATAAGTGTAACGTTTCCAATCATTGTTTCTATATTTCTAGCCTCAGCGCATTCTAGACCGATTCTTAGATCTTTTAGACTTCATCTCACAGCGTTGATAGATATATGTTTATGTTCAGATGTAGATCTCTTGCAGAGGATCCGGTTTGTAGAGCACTTGGCAGAAGTGTTTGTTTATGTAAGGCATGAAAGTGGAAGCATGAAAGAAGGATCATCAGTCATCTCATCTATCATTCATTATCAACTATCATGTGTTATAATTATACAACATTTTTAATGCTTCGACGAACGATGAACAGTACACTATATTTGTGGTTCGTTATAGAAAATTCATATCTGGGACATTAGGTCACCACCTGATCGTTTTAGGCGCAACAAGGGCAGGCCGGGAGGCAAACTTGTTTTTTCCAACCTAGTTCCAGTCATTCGCCCAAAAAGGCAATCACCGAAGTCGAACGAAGCTCTCCGATGTGTTACGAAATTATGCTTGCATGACTACGACTAGCTGACATTAAAAATGATCGCTGTTGCTTCTAATTCTGTTCGATTTACACATATTTAACATATCGCAACGGTATACTTTGTTAATATGAGCATAATATGAGCACAATTATTATCGACCATATTTAATAGTTGCGTTCCTTGATTTGCATTTTGTTAGTTCTCAGCAGTAAATAGCATGAACCAAGTAGACACTGTTATACAGTATACATAGGCTTAATCTACATTATTATATTACAAGTCAGTCTCCGCGCAGCGAAGAAGCTCACTAGCTGAATATAATTATTAGACCTGTATTGTTTGTTTTATACGTAAATAAATGTATAAACTATATCTATTCTAATTAATAATATTTAGGCCTATACTTTATAATATTCGAATCTTGAAATTTCCGGAGAAGGACGAGTAGGCTAAGCGAATTTTTTTTTTTATAACTCGAGATCAGAGTTAAATTAATAGTTAGTTATTCATTGCTTACAGGGTCCAGCGGACTGCAAAGAGCCGAATCAGAACCACAAAATCAAGACAACTCGATATCAGAGTTAAATTAAAAGCTTATTAGTTATCCATTGCTTACAGAGTCCAGCGGACTGCAAAGAGCCGAATCAGGACCACAAAATCGAGACCACAACTTCGCAAGTAGTAGTAGTAGTAGTAGTAGTAGTAGTAGTAGTAGTAGTTAATTATTTAGTTAAATCTTTAATTTATTTATTTGTTTTGTTTGTGTTATTATTATTATTATTATTATTATTATTATTATTATTATTATTATTATTATTTGTTTCTTTTTATTATTATTATTATTACTATTATTATTATTATTATTATTATTATTATTATTATTATTAGTAGTAGTAGTAGTAGTATTAGTATTAGTATTATTGTTATTCCTACTTTAAAAAAAAAGAAAAAAGAATAGTGTGCTGCTGTGCGTGCTCAATGGTGTAAATATGGTCAGTGACGTTTTGTGTGTTTTTGCTGAAGTTGGGTGTAACCCGAAATATTCAGATAGTGTTACTGGTTATTTTTTCTTATTGATTTACTAAAGTTTTCAGATGATTTATAGAAATGTCCGCCCGCCACGCAACATGTTTTTAATACGTGTTTCTCATCAAAATACATATCATTGAAATACACATAACAAATGTACTGTATCAGTTAAAAAGAATAATATTAGTTAGCTTGCAATAAAAATGTCAGTTTTTTGAGACCATTATAAACTTGCTTTGCCTTGTTGTGCTGAAGTGACATCAACGTATCCATAGCGCATTGAAGTTTCGTCATGGTTTTATTGTTGATATAGATGTGAAATCGTTGTATGTGTGCTTTATGTGTTATGTATTACTTTTACTCCTTATTACTAATTGTGTCAGTATATTATTCATCATAAAATAATAATAATACTACCTAACTGCTTCAAAATGCAAATCTCGACTTGAGCTTGAAGCTGTGCAGATCGAAATAGAATTAGATCTAGCAGCGGCTATTTTTATGCACGGATGTTTCACCACAGGCTCTGAAGTCTTTTCTTTTGTCTTTGTAAACTCCTCAATACGTACGTAGTATAGTATGCAATTGAGGCCTACGAAAGACGAGAATTCCCAGCCTGTGGTTTCACGTAGTCCTGCCAGCATTCGTTCGTAAAACATCGGATAGCTCCGCTCGACTCGGAGAGCTTCGTTCGACTTCGGTAATTGACTTTTTCGGGAAAGTGACTGGAACTAGGTTGGAAAAAACAAGTTCGCGGCCGGGAGTTGTGTGAAAGTCGTCGGGAGACAACAACATCAAGGTGTCCATAACATCACGGCAAAACTAACGACAAGGGAGCAATAAAAGATAACTTTGAACAACATCAACGTCACCATCATCATTGGAAACGAGAACACTCATATCTATACTCCAGTATCGATACTTAAGATAAGTAGTGTTGTTTTTATTTCATCATGTACAGCAGCGGGAACAACCCTGGATTATCAGTCCGGACACAAATCAATCATATTTGACTATATCATCGTTCTCATCATTCATAAACATCATCATTGAGTGAATAAGTTGATTTATATCACCATCATATTCAGAGTGTACGCATTTATGGTGCAAATGCGCGCGTGTTTCTCATCTTTGATGCTGTGACTCTGTCCTCAATTGCACACACCGCCTATTTATTAAGAACTTGGAGGCAAACCGCGGCAGGTGGTGCGGCATCCTCCGGAAATCATTGCGTATTTTGGGGTAAGGGCCGCACAAGGATCCTACCGTGCGTTGACAATGATGATCGATAGATCAACGCGAGATTGAAAGGAAACACGTATTGACAGAAAGTTTTGAGGAAACTTTAATACTGCTGAAGTAGTATACTAAATAATCCCCAAGTAGTTTTTGTTCATATAAACTTGCCAGAAAGTAACAAATAAAATAAATGTTGGTGGAGACTATGGACTGGTAGAAAGCTTCGAAGTATTATGTTGATAAGAACTTGTATTCAAGACTGTAGAAATGAGATTATTTCAATATTTTTGCCTTGGGGGAAAGAAAGTGTCCAGTTTTAATTTGCGTACCATTTGCTGCTACATTAGCTTTGCACAAATTGTGAGAGAAAATATAACGGAAATCCTGTATGATGTTGTTGGTTTTTTTTAAAGAAGTATATGTGTTGATATTTTTAAAACTTATTATTTACCCAGTTTTTGTTGGGACTGCATTACGTTTGCAAGGCTTTTACCAGATATGTATCGGTGGGTTTGCATGACTTTTTTGTTTGTTTGTTTGGTGGAGGTGATACAGTGGTTTGGTTATGGAGGGTGGTAGTCAGGCTAAGGCATTTGCAAGTCTGTTATCAAATCAATCTATTGTGTAAACACGTAGATTATATATATGGATGTGCTGGCGTATTACTCTGAGCTAGCTGCCTTGTTTTGCATTTGGGTAGCATGAGATACAACTCTATTGTTTGGTTTGCAGAGAAACTGTTGCAGTAGTGTGATTCTCACCTTGTACATGTAAATCAAATCATTGACAATGCAATAAATAATAGCGTAATGCTGGATGATGATGATGATGATAATGATGATGATGACAACATAGTCTTGTATAGTGCAGGCATTCACGGATAAAACCTTCTTAAATTTCTCAAGCGCATAACATGCCCCAATCCACCCCAAGTTGTGAACGGGTGTTCCGGACCTATTTAGAACTAAGTAAGGTAAAACGCAAGCAAGAGGTAGATGAGATGGGCTAGGCACTGTCCTCATTAATCTGGTCTAGAGAAAAGAGGTCCCAAACGTCTTCTCTACCAAACAACCAAAAGGATACAGGAACACCTTTACCTGTCTTGTTTGATTTGCAAAGAAACTGCCGAAACAAAATGTTTTTGATCTCGTAAGTCCTATTATTTACAATAAGATACGTAGTGAAATAATTCTGGAATTATAAGAGCCTTTTTTTTCCAAATGAAATTATTTATTTGATGTTTCTAAAATCAGTAATTCGACCTAGGTGATTGTGGCACTTCCTCCCCCCCCTCCCCTTCCGCTCCCCGTGGGGGTGCCGTTTTTTTTAGTATAAATAGTATCCCTGCTTTCTGGAAATTTAGTGCTTTAAATTCCCACTGTCGCTGCCTTTCTCTTTTGTTCTTTCTCATTCCTACTCTCTGTTCTATCAATCTACTATACTATCTTCTTCTTCGCTAGACCAGTCCCTTACCCTTTTTCTTGAAAACTCTTCCGGGACAAAACACCTCATTTGTGTGTGAGGTCTGTTGGATAAGCTTGGGAATATTGGACGCTTTCCGCCATGGGGTCACTGGGGCTTCCTACGCTGAGCTTTAACGTTCGCGAACTCGCCAATGGCCCCTAAAAATAATGTGTGGCGAGCTCGATTTGGGGTACCATTCGCCCGGCTGGCGACTTGAAAATACCGCCAGTGGTAGAGATTCTGTACCTGTACACGGACTTTTGACTTGCAATGTAAAACAAAACACGCGCCAAACGCTTCTGCAGTCAGCACCGGAGACCCGTTCCGATGCATGCTAGGAAGTTAGGTAACGCTAGCAAAGCGAGGGATTTGCGAAGTAAAAATAGCCTTTTCTCGCGAGACTTTCTTCTTTACATCGCCGCGAAACGCTACTGCCCTGCGAGATCCTAGCCTTCTTGCTTCCTTGCGTGTATCGGAACGAGTCTCTGACTTCCTTGATGAGTCACGCGAGACTTGCCGTACTTTCGATATTCCCCATTCTCAGTCTTTTGTCAATCTCGAACGATGTGGCGCTTTTTAAGCGGTGTCTCGGAGCCTCCAGCAAAAAAAATAAAGTCCGAATAAGAAAAAAAAACAGCTGAAGAAGGCACACCCAAGCTCCTTCAAGTTTTGGAACATTGAGGAGGAGGATGTCGATGATAAATAAATTATACAGTGCTTGTTTTAAAAAATGAAACAGTGTTGTTGAAATTTATCTTGTTTATTACCTGCAATAGTTATACAGTTTTAAAAAAAATGACCGTGCTTTCAATCAAGGGGTCTGGCAACCTGAGAAATATTTTGGCAACTTCAACTTCCCAGGTTAGGAGCCCGGCTGGCTCCTTAGCCTGGCTTGCTAAATCTCAGCCCTGCTACGATGTTATTATTTGGCAATGTAGGCAATTTATATGCATGTGTTTTGTTGATATTTTAAAATGATGTTTGTATTCAAACGGGTGTTCGATAAATTAGAGAATAGCCTTAGCGTCCCCTGGAATGTCTTTATTGTAAAGTGACTGGCTGGTGGAGTGCCTTCAGTGTTACACTAGGGATGTTTCGGCAGATCTTTTATGCGGATGGGAGGTGAGTCCTCTTTCAGCGAAGTTGTGATTTTGATTTTGAGGTCCTGATTCGGCTCTTTGCAGTCCTCTGGATCCTGTTAGCAATGAATAACTAACTAACTAACGATTGCTGCACTTAACCTAACTTTGAGTCCATCTTTTGACAATTTTAAAATTTAGCTATAGTCTAATATGACTACGTTAGCGTCTTGCTTTTCTTTATTTTTCTTTTTTTTGTTCTTTTTGTATTTTAATTGCATCTATTTTTTATTTTTTTTGGGTGGGTGGGTGGGTGGGTGGTGTGGGGGTTTGAATGTATCGGCCATTTTATTGTAACCAGCAGTAGGCTCAGCTTTACGTCACTGATGTAGCACATTGTGTAAGATTCACTTCATTTGATTCATTCTGCACTTTGAACTGATATAATATAGTCTACATGGGGAAAGGCACCATATGAATTCCTATTATTATTATTATTATTATTATTATTATTATTATTATTATTATTATTATTATTATTATTATTATTATATAATAATTATTATTATTATTATTATTATTATTATTATTATTATTATTATTATTATTGTCATGGCATAACATCCTTGCAAAAAACACAAGGGCTACTGTATAAATAGTATCGCCACTTTGTGGACATTTTGTGCTTTAAATTACCACTGTTTCTGTCATAATCATTTGTTCTTTTTCGTTCCTACTCTGTTCTATCAATTTACTATCTTCTTTGCTAGTCCTCCCTGTAGGGCTGGCGGAGGGGGGGGGGGGGGTCTGTATAAATAGTATCCCAACTTTCTGTAAATTTCCTATCCTATCCTATCCCATAACTCAAAGGTCGTTGGGGCACCACAGATGATCGTTTAACCAGCGTACTCCATCTTTTGTCTGTTCTCAGCAACCCTCATGCGTGGCTTCATTCAGTGTCAAACCAGTCCATTCTCGAATGTTGTCCTCCCACCTCTTTGTCTGTCTCCCTCTTCTTCTGCCTCATTGCTCCGTGCCTTGCAGGATGGTTTTCGCAAGGCCAGATGCTCTGGTGACGTGTCCATACGATCGGAGTTTCCGTTTGTTAACCACTGTGAGCATGTCATTATGTTGTCCAATGGCTTGTGTGATGGTCTCTCGAACTTCGTCATTGGTGATGTGCTACCATGCTGGGTATAGGAAATGCCCAGAAGTCTTTTGTAGCACCGCATCTCCATGCCTTGTATTCTTCGTTTTAGATCTGATGTGAGGGTCCATGTTTCGCAAGCGTATAGGAAGATGGAGATGACAAGGGAGCGCAGCAACCTTACCTTGGAATGTAGACTGATGGTCCTGTCTTTCCAAATGGGCTTCAACCTTGCCAGGGCAGCAGTTGTTTTGCGATCCTGGAGAGGACTTCCTGTCGTCACCCATTGTCCTATACAATGGCTCCTAAATATTTGAAGCTATGCACTGTGTTGAAGGATTCGTCTTGGACTTAGATGTCCATGTTGATGTCTTTGGTGTTTTTGGTCATTATTTAGGTCTTCTCAGCACTTATTTACATTCTATAGGCTCTGGAGGTGGTGTCAAACCTCTGTACACGCTGTTCAAGTTCTTGTTCCTCTCCAGCCAATCCATCAATGTCATCCGCAAAACGGAGGTTGGAGATTGCTCTACCCCCTATGCTGATTGTGCCTTCGTGATCTGCAAGGGTATCTGACATGATGCGGTATAGGAAGATGTTAAAGGGTGTTGGAGAGAGTAGGCATCCTTGACGCACACCGATTGTTTTTCTGAATCCGTTCCCGATGGCGCTTTTGTGGAGGACTGCACTGGTAGCCTTGTCATACAGGCTTTTGATGACTTTAATAATTTTAGGGCTGATGTTGTACCCTCTCATGGTTGCCCACAGAGCTGCATGCCAGCGGTCAAGCGCTTTCTTGAAATCTACAAACACATGATATAGATGTTGTTGGTGCTGTAGGTATTTCTCGCAGATTATTTTGAGGTTGAAAATCTGTTCAGTGGTACTTCGCCCTGCCCTGAATCATGGTTGTTCTTCAGCTATGATTTGTTCAGCTTGGGGTTTCAACCTGTTGAGTATTATTTTGAGGAGGACCTTACTGGAAATTTAGTGCTTTAAATTCCTACTGTCCCTGCTTTCTTCTTTCTCATTCCTACTCTGTTCTGTCAATCTACTGTACTATCTACTACTATTCCAAAACTCCTCATTTGTGTATGAGGTCTGTTGGGTCAGCTTGGGAATATTGGACGCTTTCTGCCAAATGGTCACTAGAGCTTCCTATCATATTATTATTTAGCAATGTAGGCATTTAATATGTATGTGTTTTGTTGATATTTTTAATGATGTCTGTATTCTATTTTGTTTTTGTAAACGAGGGTTCGATAAATTAGAGTATAGCCTTAGCTTCTCCTTCATGGGATGCCTTTATTGTAAAGTGACCGGCTGGTGGAGTGCCTTCAGTGTTACCACTAGGGTTGTTTCAACAGATCTTTTATACGGATCAGGGGTGAGTCCTCTTTCAACTAAGTTGTTGTCCTGATTCGGCTCTTTGCAGTCCGCTGGATCCTGTAAGCAATGAATAACTAACTTTTTTTAAAATGAGATATTACTATTTTTATGGCGTTGTTATTTTATTTTGTCAGTTTGTATTTTGTATGCACATTCCTAAAGTAATAAATACAATGAAGAGTGATTTTATATTTGCGTGAACGTTTGTGGTAAGAGTTTACATCATTCTGTCTGTCTTAGTCTTTGCCTTTCTGCTACAACTACCATGTATTTGTATTGACACTGTGTAGCAGAAACTCACCGAGTCTTAACGTTCGCCGTTCCACTTATTATGATTGAACAATAAAGTTTAACGTCACTACCCATCATTTGCGATACGACAGACAGGATAAGCACCCAATAGGAAAAGGGGGTATAGGGGTCTAAATCCACACTGAGCCACCAGAACAACCATACTGCTAAGGCAGACGGTGACAAAATAACCACTTTTTATCCTACCCACTAGGGGATTCGAACCTGGGTCATCGGTGTGCCAGGCGAATTCATTAGCTGAGAGGCGAACGTAGTCGTCAGCTAGTCTCAGTGATATGCATTATGAATTCAGCAACTATGATATAATGTATTATGTACAGAGAAAGAGCTGGTAATTAAACAACCGGACGTCCCTGCACATGCGTCGGACTTCCTCAGAAAAGCCACGTATTCAGTTGATTGGAGGATACGCCCTATCTGCTGCGCTGCTTCCGTCTCTGACAACCTCACTTCCACACTGCATTGTACTTTCAGTTTCACGTTCCTTCATGGCGTATTAACTGGCAAAAGAGAGGAGAGAGAGAGAGAGAGAGAGAGAGAGAGAGAGAGAGAGAGAGAGAGAGAGAGAGAGAGAGAGAGAGAGAGAGAGAGAGAGAGAGAGAGCTGATTCAGTTGACCGGAGGAAAGAGAGGAGAGTGGTATGACTGGAAATAAGATGAGTGCAAGGAAAATAGTGAGAGAGAGAGAGACAGAGAGTGAGGGACAGAAAGAGCTGGCGATGTGGATGAGTAGGGAAAAACAGATCGAGAAAGCCAGATGAGGGAGAAAGATAGAGAGCAAACAAACATGGACTAGTTAAATGGAGACAACTACATGTTAGGGCGATGGTAGTTACATTTTATTAACAAATCCAAAATCTAATTCCTATTTTTTTTAAACAATGAGGGGAAAAGTAAAAGAATGAACAAATGAATTGATCAATAATCAAGTGCCCAGCGTCTTCCAAATCATGTCATTGTTTCGTGGTAAACACTCAACAAAAAAACTAAAATAAAATTAGGGGGTGGGGAAGAAGTTTTGGAAATGGACTATACGTGTTACAAAAAATATACTGGTTTTAGAAATGGACTGTTAAAAAAGACAACACAGCAACAACAACAACAACAACAACAACAACACAATCGAGTTTGTCGCTTTTAAAATGGTTCGGGAAATGGACTAATCTATGAGTTTAGCACCCTCGCCGACGCCATGTCGATTGATCTGAGCAATTACGCTGAGCCTTCTTGGGCTTCATCCATGCCCATTCCAGTTTCATCCATCATTCCTCCCTAGAATCCTGAAACAACAGCAGAAAAGTGTACACGTCACTGAAATGAGAAACAACTTCACCTTTATCCGTTCTTCCACCTTCTCTCTCTCCTTCCTCCTCTTCCACCTCCTACCCCCTTACTCCCCCCGTCCCCCCAACAAAACAAAATAATAACTGCTGACATAAAAGTACGACGGTGACAATGAGGACGATGACGACGACTATGATGATGATGATGTTGATGATGGTGATGTTGATGACGATGATGATGATGATGATAATGATGACGACTGTGGTAATGGAGGTGGTAGTGTTCAGTGTGCTGCTAAAGCTACTGCTACTGCTGATTATTATTATTATTATTATTATTATTATTATTATTATTATTATTATTATTATTATTATTATTATTATTATTATTATTATTATTATTATTATTAATTTATTAATTTATTTAGTTATTTACTTATTTATAAGGCTCTTTCCCTCGCAGAGATCTCTCCGCTCTGGTAATGACACTATGAAACTAAAACCTCAAGCATTTACAAACAAATCATGTGGTGAGAGATCAATCATTTTCTTTTCAAGGACCATTAATATGGAATAGCCTCCCAGCCGATGTACGCATGCGACATCCTATAACTCTTTTAAGAAAAAGATGAAGACGATGATGGTGATTCCATTACTGTTGTTGCTGCTGCTGATGACGATGGTGACAATAAAACTGCTTCTGCTGCCGCTGAGGATTACGATAATGATGATGAATATATGACGCTAATACTACAGCTGCTGAGAATAAAACTACACTATACGCTGTTGATTGGTGCTATTGCTACTACGACTACAACTACTACTACAACAACAACTACTACTACTGCTGCTGCTTCTACTACTACTAAGACTGCTGCTTCTGATGATACTACTATTATTACTACTACTAATAATACTACCACTGCTGCTATTGATGATAATGATGATGATGATGATGACGATGATGATGATGACGACGACGACAGGAGACGATAACTATACCGTACCAGAATAGGTGGCGACGTACGCAGGTCTAGCGATGCAGCGTCTGACGTATATGCCCTGACCAAAGATCTGTCGACGTCCCATGCCACCAGGGTAACCACCGACGTTGGTGTAGGTCTCGTACACTGGGCAGCAGGCGATGAGGCCCAAAGGGTTACACTGGTAATCATTGTTGCATGAGCTGGGCACGAAGAGTCCGAGGTACAAGCCTGCAATATACATGTTTAAGCAATCGTGTTTTCTTTTGCTTTCTTAAATCAGAACTAGAGGTACGTTTGTGTGTGTGTGTGTGTGTGTGTGTGTGCGTGTGTGTGTGCGTATGTGTGTGTGTGTGTGTGTTTTACTAAATCAGAATCAGAGGCGCCAAGCCTGCAACGCGTTTAGTAATCGTGTTGTCTTTGTTTTCTTAAATCAGAATCAAAGGTACCAAGCCTGCAACGCGTTTAATAATTGTTGTGTTTTTGTTTGTTTGTTTTGTTTTGTTTTGTTTTGTTTTGTGTTTTCTTTAATCTTAATCAGAGGCACCAAAGCTGCAACGCGTTTAGTAACCGTATTTTCTTGGTTTTCTTGAATCCGAATCAAAGGTACAAGCCTGCAACGCGTTTAATAATCGTGTGTTTTTTGTGTGTGTTTTTTTTTCAGTAAGAATGTGAGGTACGCCCACCGCCGTAGCTAAAGTGGTTCGCCTGGCACCCCGATGACCCAGGTTCGAATCCCGTGGTGGGCGAAATAAAAAGTGGCCATTTTTCACTGTACATTTTACAGTATGATTGCTCTTGTGCTTCAGTGTTGATTTAGATTCCCACCCCTTGTTGCCTGGGAAGGTTATTCCCGTCTGCCATATCGCCAATGGTGGGTGTAGACGTTACACCTTAATGTTCATTCATTTTTTGTGAGGTACACGCGTAGTAGCCTACATCGTGTACAGTTATATACTACTAGTGGTTTTTGTACCCTGGCAAGCCAGGGTACACATGATGCTGTTTAAAATGTAGACAGAGAGAACTTTTGTCTGCGAGTTTCATTTGGACGATGATACCTCCCCATATCCCCCTTGATACCTCACCATACCCCCCCCTGATATCTCCCCGTCCCCCCCCCATGATGCCTCATCATACCCCCTTGATACCTCCCCGAACCCACTTGATACCTCCCCATACCCCCTTGATACCTTCCATACCCCCTTGGTTCCTACCTGTACCCTCCTTGATACTTCCCCGTTGATCGTTTCGCAGGTATGGATGAAAGGAATCGACCATCACCATACCCCCTTATATATACCCGTATCCCCGTTATGCCTACCCATGCCCCTTTAAACCTACCCGTAGCCCCCTTTTACCTACACGTACCACCCCATCCCAATCCTTGGTAATAATAATAATAATAATAATAATAATAATAATAATAATAATATTGAATATAGAATAAAACAAATAGAAATCAGAAAAAACACCAAGGTTTTAAAATAAAATTTGATATAAGATATTATAAATCTTATAATAATAATAATTATTATTATTATTATTAGTTTATAAGTAGTAGTAGTAGTAGTAGTAGTAGTAATTATAATAATAATAATAATAATAATAATAATAATAATAATAATAATAATAATAATAATAATAATAATAATAGTAATACTACTACTACTACTACTACTACTACTACTACTACTAATATTGAATATAGAATAATACAAATAGAAATCATAAAAAACACCAAGGTTTTAAAAGAAAATTTGATATAAGATATAATAATAATAATAATAATAATAATAATAATAATAATAATAATAATAATAATAATAATAATAATAATAAT
>JBAHVR010000370.1:512500-540000 GCA_036898135.1 Oncomelania hupensis
ACCACCATTGCCTCCAACACCACCAGTGCCTCCAATGCCACCAGTGCCTCCAACACCACCAGTGCCTCCAACACCACCATTGCCTCCAACACCACCAGTGCCTCCAATACCGCCGACGCCTCCCATTCCACCCATAGGGTCCGGGACACTGATGCACCTCATGCCGGTTCCACACCGAATCTGTAATGAAAGCGTAAACGCTCAAGTAATGTATCAACCATAAGGCAAATAAAGCCTTGCAATGGGTAAGGAAATTGAAAGAACCACCGATAAAACGGGTGCGCTTGTTTTGTACTTCTGCTAAGCCGCCACATGACCGGTCTAAGCCGCCACGTGATCGGGCCACGTCCGTATAATCAACTGCGAAGCGGGACATCAAAATGAACGACGTGTTCTTTCTACGATGCGGTAAAAAAATACCCTCATAAAACAGCTGCTGAAGGGTTGCTTTTTTCCCGACAGGCGAGACGAGGCTTAACGTCAAATTAAAAATTGTTAAGGACAATAAACAGACAGTGCTAAACTGTCTTATAGATATTTAAAAAAAAAATCCGTCGTCTCCACCAGATTCTACTTCATTAGTTACGCATCTACCTGGGCTAGCCCGGTCAAACAAGTGTAACTGGAAGTCTTTATCAACGCTGTGCAGGAGTGCCGGAGAAAAATCGAACTGCTCATCTAAGTTGAGAGAGAGAGAGAGAGAGAGAGAGAGAGAGAGGGAGGGAGAGAGGGAGGGAGGGAGGGAGGGAGAGTCTGTGTACCTATACTTTCTACCTGGATGGACTTAAAAAGACAGACAGACATGTGCATTAACGTCCCCGGACAGCAAACTTGTTTTTTCCAACCTAGTTCCAGTCATTCGCCCAAAAAGGCAATCACGAAGTCGAACGAAGCTCTCCAATGTGTTACGAAATGATGCTTGCATGACTACGACTAGTTGACAGTGGTCAGTGACGTTTTGTTTGTTTTTGCGGAAGTTGGGTGTAACCCGAAATATTCAGATGGTGTTACTGGTTATTTTTTTCTTATAGATTTACCAAAGTTTTCGGATGATTTATGGAAATTTCCGCCGGCCAAGCAACATTTTTTTCAATACGTGTTTCTCATTAAAATACATATCATTGAAATAGAAATAACAAATTTACTGTATCAGTTAAAAAGAATAATATTACTTAAATTAATAATTGCTTTGGTGCTTGCAATAAAAATGTCACTGTTTTTTGAGACCATTATAAACTTGCTTTGCCTTGTTGTGCTGAAGGGACATCAACGTATCCATAGCACTTTGAAGATTTGTCATGGTTTTATTGTTGATATAGATGTGAAATCGTTGTATGTGTGCATTATGGGTAATGTATTACTTTTACTCTTTATTACTAATTGTGTCAGTATATTAATCATCATAAAATAATAATAATACTAACTGTTTCAAAATGCGAATCTCGACTTGACTTACAGCTTGAAGCTGTGCAGATCGAAATAGAATTAGATCTAGAAGCAACAGCGGCTATTGTTATGCACGGATGTTTCACAACAGGCTCTGAAGTCTTTTCTTTCGTCTTTGTAAACTCGTGGGCTACATACGTACGTAGTTTATATACAGTAGTATGTAATTGAGGCCTACGAAGGACGAGACTTCCCAGCCTGTGGTTTCACGTAGTCCTGCCAGCATTCGTTCATCGGATAGCTTCGTTCGAGAGCTTCGTTTAACTTCGGTAATTGCCTTTTTCGGTGAATGACTGGAACTAGGTTGGAAAAAACAAGTTCGCCCCCGGACACGTTAGCGTATAGGGGACTTAGACTTAAAAACGATCCTGACGCCGCTTATATAGGCCTATGCCCTAGACGGGGCAGCTATACATAAACACCACAGGCGCCCGAAATCTGGATGCGACAGCGTCTCTCTATATAGCCCATACCTCTCTGTACTATTATATCTAGTACAACAGAGGGACGCGCACTATAGAATGGCGCAATCGCTAGCGCCTGTGATAAACACATCAGACCTACAGTTGTGCCTTGAGTTAGATCTTGTGTTCGGCCCGCGCCTTACATTACATTATTATTGCTTTAGGTCCAGCGGACTCTTCCGACCCAAATCAGGACCGGACAACCCCCGATCCGCATAAAAGATCTGCTGAAACAACCCTAGTGGTAAAACCGAAAGCTCTCCACCAGCCAGTCACTTTACAATAAAGACATCCCACGCAGGGGACGGCTGAGGCTTTACCCCAACTTTTCGAACCCCCGTTTACAAAAACAAAATAGAAATACAAACATCATTATACATTATCAACAAAACACATACATATAAAATGCCTACATTGCTAAATAATAACATCATAGGAAGCCCTAGTGATCACCCGGCAGAAAGCGTCCAATATTCCCAAGCTGATCCAACAGACCTCATACACAAACAAGGAGTCTTGTCCCGGAAGAGTTTTCAAGAAAAAGGGTAGGAGACTGGTCTAGCGAAGAAGACGATAGTATAGCAGATTGATAGAACAGAGCAGGAATGAGAAAGAGCAAATAAGAAAGACAGCGACAGTGGGAATTTAAAGCACTAAATTTCCAGAAAGTGGGGATACTATTTATACTGAAACCCCCGGCACCCCAACGGGGGTGGCCCGCGCCTTGAGTAGCTCCTTGAGCCTAGTACGATTCAATCAAACTTACGCCTTGACAGTATGGATCCTGAAAGTACTGCATGCCGGGCTGGTTCTGCGTGTACGTGTAACCACCAGCGCCCTCCTCTGCAGAGCTAGAGTCATCTTCGCAAAGGGTCTTCGCCAAACACATATAAAGAGCAACATCATCATAATCATCATCGACTACCTCCTTGCATGTAATGACAGCATTATTATCGACTATCTCATGTTAGCGCATCATTATCATAAAACATCCACGACATCATTATTATCGAATATATCATTTTATGGCATCGAGTATCCCATGTTACGACATCATAATCATCCAATATCAACTGTTACAACATTGTTATCGAATATCTCATGCTGTTACATCATTATTATCAGCGATATCATGTTACGACATCAATTTACTCGAACATCCTATGCTGTGATATCATTTATCATCTCATGCTATTACATCATTATCATCGAACATGTTATGCTATGACTCCATTATCATCGAACATTTCATGCTATGACATCACTATCATCGACTCTCTCCTGTTACAACCTCATTATCGATATATTATCCATTAGCTCATGTTATTCCACCAGTATCGTCGAATATATTATGCTACAATATCATCGATGATCTCATGTTATGACATAATTATCATTGAATATAATATGCCATCTCAATCTCATCATTCTCATCGAACATCTCATGCTATGACATCATTATCATCGAATATCTCCTGTTATGACATCATTATCACGGAATATTTCGTGCTATCTCATCATTCTCGTAGAACATCTCATGTTATGAAATCATTATCATCGAATATAATTATCACGGTTTCGTCTAGCCTCCTCACACGCCCTTCCCGGCACGTGCAGCTCCAGGCCAATGTTCAAAGATGCACCGACACCGTCACACAACGTAAACACACACACACACACACACACACACACCCACACACACACACACACACACACACACACAAACACACAGAATAATATCATATACAACCAGTTTTTGTTTCCTTTTGCTGAGACCTATTCCTTTTTTTAAAATTAATTAATTTATTTAATAGTTCTTATATAACGCCCTTCCAGCTCAAAAGTTGCCCAAGGCGCTGGTCGATGCAGGATTGAATTATTCTTGAGACCTCTAGCTTTAACACGAGTAATCTTTTGGTAGTTGTACTTGTTCACTAGCAATAAGTTAATTTCGAGCGAAAATTAGCTTTTTTTTTCAACTGCAACTATTGGTGTTGTGGTGTACCTTCATATCAAATTGCAGCTATTACAGGCAAGGTTAACTGTTAACTTGATTGTGCTGAGGGGAAAGTAACCCTAAAAATGTCTCATCATTTTGACCTCTCTGTGGCCTTCAAACATTCTTTCAGCACACTCAGATCCCTACTGCTGGAAGTAGAATAATTTATTATAATAAATAGTAAGTATATACTACTACAACAACAACAACTACTACTACTACTACGACTACTACTACTACTATTACTACTACTACTACTGCTGGTGCTGCTGCTGCTGCGACAACTACTACTACTACTACTACTAAATAAATAAATAAATAAATAAAAATAAATAAATAAATAAATAAATAAATAAATAAATAGCCTTATAAGAATATATTAACATGATTCTAATAAGACTATAATCATAAACAGTAACTTACCGAGGCGACGAGATAGAAGGCGATTGTTAAAACGAATGTTGTCTTCATGGCTGCTGGTTCAAGTTCCACTTTTTTTTTCTTCCCGGAAAGGTTTTCTTCGATTCGGTCAGGTGGACTGTGAACTTCAAGAATGTCCCAGCCCATTTTATATAGTAGTGGTAGACAAACCAAGCTATCCAGTGTCAATGTGAACCCCGTTCTCACAGAAATAAGGCGAAGGTTTTAATATTTTGCGTTGTTTTGAAATGATAATCTGGATAAAGCAAATCTTGTTTACCTTTTACGTCATGGGGTCCGGACGAGAGTGATTAAAAAAATAAGAAGAAGAAAGTTTGAAATGATGATATTGCAACAGATGGTAGGCATAAGAGATAAGTTAATTAGTTTTATGCAAATTTAATGACTGCATCAAACTGCATGAAGCGCATTGCTGTCACTCCGAAAAATAAAATATTCAGCAACGCCCTTCAGCATGTCAACGAAAGGGCCGCAGTCAATGTTGGTTTTGTGACAGACGGACTAGTTTTACCCTGCTTACGTTACTATATAGCCTTGTTTAGTCAATGTAATCTTAGAATGTTAATGTAGTATAAAGCAGACGATGACAGTATAACGGAGGTACACACACTGCGAGCTTGACGCAAAGAGTGAACTGACGTCAGCACTGTGTGCTGGAATCGGAAAGCTTATCCAATGGGACTCAGGCAGAGCGGTTAGAGCCGGTTCTGAATGGGTCAAAACCTAGCATAGATTGAGTCAGTCCTATGAAATACGCCGAAGTCTACACAGCTAGACCGGGGCAGGACTTTGTGAATCTTAGAATTCAATCAAGTAGCCACGAGCCTGACTTTGTCAGACAGATGAACAGGCGAGATATAACGTGCGCCCAACTCCCCAGAAAACACGAGTTGGGTGTTTAGCCTCTACAGCACAGGACTGAGAGAGCTCCCCTGGAAAACACTCCCCAAGACACCACAGCGTGTCAAGGAACCAAACTACACGACGACCCCGCGTGTACCAGAAGCTACCACAACGAAGGGCTTCAACCCCGCAACATGAAAGTTAAATGCCCAGGAATCAGTGCACTAAAACTGATAGCAAAAGGACCACAGTAGTCCACTCTTTAGAAACTAAAGTAAAGAGGACCACAGTAGTCCAATCTTCAAGAACGTTAGTAGCCAGTGCCCTATGAAGACATAACAGCTGCCTAGACTATCAGCGATCGAATTATTTGCATTGACTCTTGACTTTTTAAGGTAGATTAGTATATCGAAGATCTTGTATAGAGTAGAAGAAATAAATGTGTGATTTTAACTGTTATCAAGTGGCTGGACTACATATGATTCATAGCCGTGTGAAAGCTAGTGTGACAGTGATCTTTTACCATTTTTCTATCTATCTCTGTACCCCAGCCTTAACACAGACCGAGCTAAACAAATAAATTTATTAAAGGAATTCACCGGGTGACTAACTAGCAGTTCCCATAGAATAAAGCGTGAGGGTTACAGCATTCAATTGTGCAGAGCCCAGTAACAACAAAAACCCCACGTGACAGGTTTCAAACCTCCCCGAAGGGGACGCGCGCGAGCCTTTCTGTGTTTACAAGCCTGGTAGATCGACCAGCAAGCCAGCAAGCTTCCACAGCGTTGAGGAGGCTGATAATTGAGGTTTATCCACGCTTTTGTATTTCGGCGTTAAAACGTGTATTTGGGACCTTGATAAATAAATAAATAAAGCATGCATGCATGCATACATTCATACATACTTTAAAGATCCTGAGTGCCATCGACAGAAATAACATTACATGATTATTGCTTTAGGTCCAGCAGACTCTTCCGAGCCAAATCAGGACCGGACAACCACTGATCCGCATAAAAGATCTGCTGAAACAACCCTAGTGGTAAAACTGAAAGCTCTTCACCAGCCAGTCACTTTACAATAAAGACATCCCACGCAGGGGACGCTGAGGCTGTACTCTAATTTATCGAACCCCGTTTACAAAAACAAAATAGAATACAAACATCATTATAAATTATCAACAAAACACATACATATAAAATGCCTACAATGCTAAATAATATCATAGGAAGCCCTAGCCCTGGCAGAAAGCGTCCAATATTCCCAAGCTGATCCAACAGACCTCATACACAAATAAGGAGTCTTGTCCCGGAAGAGTTTTCAAGAAAAAAGGTAGGTGACTGGTCTAGCGAAGAAGAAGATAGTATAGCAGATTGATAGAACAGAGCAGGAATGAGAAAGAGCAAATGAGAAAGACAGCGACAGTGGGAATTTAAAGCATTAAATTTCCAGAAAGTGGGGATACTATTTATACTGAAACCCCCGGCACCCCAACGGGGGTTCCGCGACAGAAATACAGCCAACAAGCACAAGGTCTCTTCTCCCCATACTCGCCCAGGATTGTGCTCAGCTGACTGGGCGTCAGACTATGCGCCCAAAGGCTGCAAGTGGGCGCCTCGGGTATTGACCAGCTCCTTGAGCAGCTCTTGAACTGAAAAACGAGTAAATAATTGTTTTAAAATACAGACATACAGACAGACAGGCATGCAAAGTACATCAAAGTGATGTTGCTATTATACCCATAAAATTATAATTATGCATTTAAAAATAGCAATAATTATGCATAATTATATAGTATTACATGATCGGTTTAGTCGGCATCATGTTGTAGATAAGGAATCCAAATTAATGTTATTTTCGAAAATAATAATTCATAAAAACTTTCACTTATTTCAACGAGAGAGACAGGTTACTGAGATAAAAGACGAATTTGGGGTGTAGTCTGCAAATATGTCAATTTAGAACTGCCATGGGACAGTGATTAGATTGATAACAAGATGCTAAGACATTCAAATGTATTCCCGTGCGCAAACACACACACAATTTGCATGCCTTTGTGTTGAAACTGTGATTTGGTCTCGCACACACACACACATGCGCGCGTGCACACACACACACACACACGCACACACACACACACACACATTATGAAGGGCCAGTCTTTGACCTTCTCACTGCCCACCCCAACTGCCACTACCAACCCCTACCCCTTCCGACCTTCCTCAAAATCAAAATTGTATTTATAGGGGAGGGCGGAGGGCAGTTGGGGAGAGGGGAGGGAGAAGCGGTGGGGAAAAAGGAGAAATGACCCCATTCTTTTTACAGCCCTGCATTTTGTTGTTGTTGTTGGTGGTGGTGGTGTTGTCACTGGTGATTTACAATGTTAACAAGAAGGATAGACAGACGAGATTGAAAAGGAAACTCACAGGGAATTGAAAAGAATTTGTTTTATTGTTGTTGTCGTCACTAATGATGTCAAATGGTCACGAAGATGATCAATAGGTCAAGGAGAGATTGAAAGGGAAACTCGTAGTGAAGGAAGGTGTCGAGGAAATTGTTTTGTTGTTGTTGTCGTCACTGATGATGTAAAATGGTCACGATGATGATCGATAGGTCAACATAAGATTGGAAAGGAAAATTCGTCGATGAAAGAAAGGTTTGAGGAACTTGTTTTATTGTTGTCGTCACTGATGATGTAAAATGGTCACGAGGTTGATCGATAGGTCAACATAAGATTGGAAAGGAAAATTCATAGTGGAAAGAAAGTTTTGAGGAACTTGTTGTCGTCACTGATGATGTAAAATGGCCACAAAGTTGATTAATAAACAAGAGATTGAGTGAAAAACTCGTAAAGAAGGACCTTAAGTTTTGAGAAAATTGTTTTGCTGTTGTTTTTTGTCATAGATGATTTAAAATAGTCACGAAGATGATCGATAGATCAACGCGAGATTGAAAGGAAACACGTAGTGACAGAAAGTTTTGAAGAAACTTTAATACTGCTGAAGTAGTATACTCAAGAATCCCCAAGTAGTTTCTGTTCATATAAACTTGCCAGAAAGTAACAAATAAAATAAATATTGGTGGAGACTATGGACCGGTAGAAATTATGTTGATAAGAACTTGTATTCAAGACTGTAGAAATTAGATTAGTTCAATATTTTTGCCTTGGGGGAAAGAAAGTGTCCAGTTTTATTTGCGTACCATTTGCTGCTACATTAGCTTTGCACAAATTGTGAGAAAATATAACGAAAATCCTTTATGATGTTTTGTTTTGTTTTTTTTAAGAAGTATATGTGTTGATATTTTTAAAACTTATTATTTACCTAGTTTTGTTGGGACTGCATTACGTTTGTAACGTTTTTACCAGATATGTATCGGTGGGTTTGCATGACTTTTTTGTTTGTTTGGTGGAGATGATACAGTGGTTTGGTTATGGAGGGTGGTGGTCAGGCTAAGGCATTTGCAAGTCTGTTATCAAATCAATCTATTGTGTAACCACGTAGATCATAATTTATATATATATATTTGGGTGTGCTGGTGTATTACTCTGAGCTAGCTGCCTTGTTTTGCATTTGGGTAGCATGAGATACAACTCTATTGTTGGGTTTGCAGAGAAACTGTTGCAGTAGTGTGATTCTCACCTTGCACATGGAAATCAAATCATTGACAATGCAATAAATAACAGTGTAATGCTGGATGATGATGATGATGATGATGATGATGATGATGATGATGATGATGATGATGATGAAAACGTAGTCTTGTATAGTGCAGGTATTCACGGATAAAACCTTCTTTTCTTAAGTGCATAACACGCCCCAATTCACTCCAAGTTGTGAACGGTGTTCCGGACCTATTTAGAACTTTAGAACTAAGGAAGGTACCCCAGTTGTGGTGCCGGGGGTCTCAGTATAAATAGTATCCCCACTTTCTGGAAATTTAGTGCTTTAAATTCCCACTGTCGCTGTCTTTCTCATTTGCTCATTCTCAGTCGTGCTCTGTTCTATCAATCTGCTATACTATCTTCTTCTTCGCTAGACCAGTCAACTACCTTTTTCTTGAAAACTCTTCCGGGACAAGACTCCTTATTTGTGTATGAGGTCTGTTGGATCAGCTTGGGAATATTGGACGCTTTCTGCCAGGTGGTCACTAGGGCTTCATATGATGTTATTATTTAGCAATGTAGGCATTTTATATGTTTTGTTGATAATTTATAATGATGTTTGTATTCTATTTTGTTTTTGTAAACGGGGGTTCGATAAATTAGAGTGCAGCCTCAGCGTCCCCTGGGTGGGATGTCTTTATTGTAAAGTGACTGGCTGGTGGAGGGCATTCAGTTTTCCCACTAGGGTTGTTTCAGCAGATCTTTTATGCGGATTGGGAATTGTCCGGTCCTGATTTGGCTCGGAAGAGTCCGCTGGACCTAAAGCAACAATTATGTAATGTAATGTAATTATGAAACTAAGAAAGGTAAAACGCAAGCAAGAGGTAGAGGAGATGGGCTACGCACTGTCCTCATTAAGCTGGTCTAGAGAAAAGAGAGGTCCCAAACGTCTTCTCTACCAAACAACCAAAAGGATACAGGAACACCTTTACCTGTCTTGTTTGATTTGCAAAGAAACTGCCGAAGCGAAATGTTTTTGATCTCGTAAGTCTTATTATTTACAATGAGATAACTAATGAAATAATTCTGGAATTATAAGAACTTTTTTTTTTTCAATGAAATTATATATTTCATGTTTCTAAAATCAGTAATTCGACCTAGGTGATTGCCGCACATAACACAATTGTGAGTCCATCTTTTGACAATTTTCAAATTTAGCTATAATCTAATATGACTACGTTACGTCCTGCTTTTCTTTTTCTTTTTTTTTTTTTTTATTGCATCTTTTTTTTTTTTTTTTTTGTGGGTTGAATGTATTGGTCATTTTAATGTTACCAGCAATAGGCTCAGCTTCACCTCACTGATGTAGCACATTGTGTAAGCTTCTATTCATTTGATTCATTCTGCACTTTGAACTGATTAATACTTGGGAAAAGGCGCCATATGAATTCCTATTATTATTATTATTATTGTCACAGCATGCATGACATCCTTGCAAAACACCCATTGGGGTGCCAGGGTTTCTGTTAGTCCCCTATTATTATTATTGTGTAAGCTTCTCTTCATTTGATTCATTCTGTACTTTGAACTGATTAATACTTGGGAAAAGCACCATATCAATTCCTATTATTATTATTATTATTGTCACAGCATGCATGACATCCTTGCAAAACACCCATTGGGGTGCCAGGGTTTCTGTTAAAATAGTATCGCCACTTTGTAGAAATTTAGTGCTTTAAATTACTACTGTTTCTGTCATACTCATTTGTTCTTTTTCGTTCCTACTCTGTTCTATCAATTTACTATCTTCTTTGCTAGTCCTTCCTTTAGGGGTGCCGGGGGTTTCTGTATAAATAGTATCCCCACTTTCTGGACATTTCCTATCCTATCTTATCCTATCCCGTAACTCAAAGGTCGTTGGAGCACCACAGATGATCGTTTAACCAGCGTACTCTTTCTCTGTTCTCAGCAACCCTCATTCAGCTTCGTTCAGTGTCAAACCAGTCCATTCTCTAGTGTTGTCCTCCCACCTCTTTTTCTGTCTCCCTCTTCTTCTGCTTTTTTGCACCGTGTCTTGCAGGATGGTTTTTGCAAGGCCAGATGCTCTGGTGACATGTTCATACCATCGTAGTTTCCGTTTTTTCACCACTGTGAGCATGTCATCATGTTGTCCAATGGCTTGTGTGATGGTCCGTCGGACTTCGTCATTGGTGATGTGCTGGGTATAGGAAATGCCCCGAAGTCTTCTGTAGCACCTAATCTCCATGCTTTGTATTCTTCGTTGTGGATCTGCTGTGAGGGTCCATGTTTTGCAATCGTATAGGAAGATGGAGATGACAATAGAGCGCAGCAGCCTTACCTTGGAATGTAGACTGGTGGTCCTGTCTTTCTAAATGGGCTTCAACCTTGCCAGGGCAGCAGTTGTTTGTGCGATCCTGGAGATTACTTCCTGTCGGGACCCATTGTCTGATACAATGGCTCCTAAATATTTGAAGCTATTCACTGTGTTGAAGGATTCATCTTGGACTTAGATGTCCATGTTGATGTATTTGGTGTGGTTGGTCATTATTTAGGTCTTCTCAGCACTTATTTCCATTCTATAGGCTCTGGAGGTGGTGTCAAGCCTCTGTACACGCTGTTCAAGTTCTTGTTCTCTCCAGCCAATCCATCAATGTCATCCGCAAAACGAAGGTTGGAGATTGCTCTACCCCCTATGCTGATTGTGCCTTCGTGATCTGCAAGGGTATCTGACATGATGCGGTATAGGAAGATGTTAAAGAGTGTTGGAGAAAGTAGGCATCCTTGACGCTCACCGATTGTTGTTCTGAACCAATTCCCGATGGCGCTTTTGTGGAGGACTGCACTGGTAGCCTTGTCATACAGGCTTTTGATAACTTCAATAATTTTAGGGCTGATGTTGTACACTCTCATGGTTGCCCACAGAGCTGCATGCCAGACTCGGTCAAACGCTTTCTTGAAATCTATAAACACATGATATAGATGTTGTTGGTGCTGTATGTATTTCTCGCAGATTATTTTGAGGTTGAAAATCTGTTCAGTGGTACTTCGCCCTGCCCTGAATCCTGCTTGTTCTTCAGCTATGAATTGTTCAGCTTGGGATTTCAACCTGTTGAGTATTATTTTGATCAGGACCTTACTGGAAATTTAGTGCTTTAAATTCCCACTGTCCCTGCTTTCTTCTTTCTCGTTCCTACCCTGTTCTATCAATCTATTGTACTATCTTCTTCGCTAGACCAGTCACCTACCTTTTTTCTTGAAAACTCTTCCAAAACTCCTCATTTGTGTATGAGGTCTGTTGGGTCAGCTTGGGAATATTGGACGCTTTCTGCCAAATGGTCACTAGGGCTTCCTATGAGAAAGAGCTAGTAATTAAACAACCGGTGTCACATCCTTCAAGTTCCGGGTCTCCTAGTTTATCCGAGCGCATTTGCGCATGCGCCAGGTCATGTCGGGCCGGCTTTTTCACGAAGTTCTTAGGCGGCATAACCCTAACCCTAACCCAAACCCTAACCCTAAACTCTTAACTCTAACCCAAACCCTAACCCTAACCCTTACGAAGACTATGATACCACTGTGCGCATGCGTCGAATTTTGTAACGCGTCGACCAATCAGAATGCTCCCATTCGCTCCCAGCCCAGCTAAGATACTAGGAACTGTGAGGATGTCACACCGGACGTCCCTGCACATGCGTCGGACTTCCTCAGAAAAGCCGCGGATTCAGCTGACCGGAGGATAGGCCCTATCTGCTGCTTCTGTCTCTCACAACCTCACTCCCACACTGCATTGTACTTTCAGTTTCACGTTCCTTTATAGAGTATTAACTGGCAGAAGAGAGTCGAGGGAGAGAGAGAAAAGACGATGATGATGATCTGAAGAGAGCTGGCGATGTGGATGAGTAGGGAAAAACAGATCGAGAAAACCAGATGAGAGAAAGATAGAGAGGAAACCAACATGGAATAATTTAATGGAAACAACTACATGTTAAGTCGATGCTAGTTACATTTTATTAACAAATCCAAAATCTAATTCATATTTTTTAAAACAATGAGGGAAAAAGTAAAAGAATGAACAAATGATTTGATCAATAATCAAGTGCCCAGCGTCTTCCAAAACATGTCATTGTTTCGTGGTAAACACTCAATAAAAAAAATAATAAAACTGGGTGTGGGGGAGAAGTTTTGGAAATGGACTGTACGTGTTACAAAAAATAAAAAATATATACTGGTTTTAGAAATGGACTGTTAAAAAAGACAACAACAACAACAACAACACAATCGAGATTGTCGCTTTTAAAATGGTTCGGGAAATGGACTTGTCTGTGAGTTTAGCACCATCGCCGACGCCATGTCGATTGATCTGAGCAATTAAGCGGAGCCTTCTTCGGCTTCATCCATGCCCATTCCAGTTTCACCCATCATTCCTCCCTACAATCCTGAAACAACAGCAGAAAAGTGTACACGTCACTGGAATGAGAAACAACTTCACCTTCATCCGTTCTTCCCCCTTCTCTCTCTCCTTCCTCCTCTTCCACCTCCCCACCCCCCACTCCGAACAAAACAAAATAATAACTGGTGACAAAAAAGTACCTCGGTGATAATGAGAAAGACGACTATTATGATGATGGTGATGTTGATGACGATGATGATGATGATGACAATGATGATGACTGTGGTAATGATGGTGTTAGTGTTGAGTGTGCTGCTAAATCTACTGCTACTGCTGCTGCTGCTGATAACAATGACGACTATATAATGCTACTGTTGTTGCTGCTGCTGCTCTTGCTGACGATTATGGTGATTCCATTACTGTTGTTGCTGCTGATGATGATGGTGGTGACAATAAAACTGCTTCTGCTGCCGCTGAGGATTACGATGATGATGAATATATGACGCTAATACTACCGCTGCTGTTGCTGAGAATAAAACTAAACTATACGCTGTTGATTGGTGCTATTGCTACTACGACTACAATTACTACAACAACTACTACTACTGCTGCTGCTGCTGCTACTACTACTACTACTACTACTACTAAGACTGCTGCTTCTGATGATACTACTATTATTACTACTACTACTAATACTACCGCTGCTGCTGTTGATGACGACGATGATAATGGTCCTATGCTGCTGCTGATGATGATGATGGCGACGACGACGACAGAAGACGATAACTATACCGTACCAGAATAGGTGGGGGCGTACGCAGGTCTAGCGATGCAGCGTCTGACGTATCTGCCCTGACCAAAGATCTGTCGACGCCCTATGCCACCTAGGATACCACCGACGTTGGTGTAGGTCTCGCAGCAGGCGAAGAGGCCAAAAGTGTTGGGAGCTGGTTCCGCCAATCATCTGGTTACACTGGTAATCACTGGTGCATGTGCTGGGCACGGTGAGTCCAAGGAACAAGCCTGCAATTTACATGTTTAAGTAATCGTGTTTTCTTTTGTTTTCTTAAATCAGAACCAGAGGTACGGTGGTGTGTGTGTGTGTGTGTGTGTGTGTGTGTGTGTGTGTGTGTGTGAGTGTTTTAATAAATCAGAATCAGAGGCGCCAAGCCTGCAACGATAGCTGACTAGAGCGTGAAGATAGTCTTTGTCTGAACAGCACGAGAAGGACACACGTTGGAAGATATCTCTCAGTAAGACTACGCAGGTGACGGATGAAAATCATGTTAGTAATACTTTGCTCAACCACTTGGCGATCCCGACCGGTTTCGACCACGAGGTAGCACCACTGATTAACGAGTGTTTTTCTTTTGTTTTGTTGAATCCGAATCTGTAAAGGTACAATGTGTATTTAGTAATTTTTTGTGTTTTTTTGTTTTGTTTTCCTCAGAATCTGAGGTACCCCCCACCGGCCTATTTTTGTGGTAGAGCGTTTGCCTGGCACCTAAACAGTTCGATAAGGTTCGAATCCCGCGAAAAAAGGATCATACAAGGCTAAGCTACAGTTGTGTTGTCTGCTGTTGACCTGTGTGCAATTAAGTCGCTGTATGCAGAGCAGACGAAGCAGTGTGTGTTATGATGCATAAGCACACAGCTCACAAGATAAGCATGCACACATACACATCTCATTCTCACACACCAAACACACATCGCCACGCACGCATAGGTATGCACCAAGAGCGTGTATTTGCAGAAAACCACTGTTTAGAAACACTTTGTCTACGACGGACACATCGCTAGTGAAGATCTCTTCAGTAAGGTACGTAATACGTCGCTAGGAACACCAGATCCTTACATGTCAAGAAGGTAAATGATCAAAGTGGTTCCCGTTATATTGCAGAGATTATATGATGGCTAAACGTGACATGTTTGGAATGGAATTTCTCAGGAAGTGAACTCATAATGACGTCATCTGTGACATCAATTTTGCTCGACCACTTGTCTCCTCCATTTGGGAACCAAAAACGGGGTTGACGTTACGAGGTTTTCCTTATGCGAGGTGACGCTAAGCGATGAATTATTGGTACAAAGAATTATTGGCCGGGACCAACAATGATTGATTTATCCCTGTGACTTTAGTGTTTAGAAAAGTACTGTATATGTACAGGAATTATGCTGGAGATTCCAGTGGTCCACGGACTTCAAAAAACTGTTCGTCTCCTAACTATATAAGTGGAGATAATCTCACTGAGGGCTATTTCTGCCAACAGTGAGACTCTGCACAACCTTTGTAAACAAGGCGTTGCAGAAAATCGTCTCATATTTTGCAGACGAGCAGGCATCTTGGTCCACGGCAGGGAACAAACTCCACAGAGGCAACCCTGACACGTGGCCTGCAACCTTGAACAGCGAGAGCAGTGTGCTCCACTAGCTCACTAGTCTACTACCAAGCAGAAGAGACAACAACACCGCACCTCGACGATAATGTTAAGTGCTAAAAAAGAAGTGCACACACACTGCTCTAGAAGGACTGTGCGATAGTCCACTCTTCCAGAAAAACGAACAATAAGACAGAAAGCACTAATAGCCCAATGATAGACCGTAACAAATATCGAGAACAGTAGCTGCATCAAGGAGCGAACTACTCGAAGTGAAATTTGGACTGTTAAGTTAATCATAGTTATATTACGTTTTGGACATTTAAGTTAGAGTAGTGATTAGAAGATTTTGTATAGAGTAGAGGTAATAAATGTGTGATATTTACTGTTAACAAGTGGCTGGACCACATGTTTCATTGCCGTGTGAGAGCTAGTGTTTCAGTGAATCTTTAGACTTTTCTCCCTATCTCTGTAACCCCAGCCTTACACAGACCGGGCCAAACTTATAAATGTATTAAGATTAGTCATAATTATGGTGATTAACTAGCCGATGCCCGCAGACGAAAGACGAGTGGGTAATAGCAATCCATTGTGCAGAGCCCAGCAACAATAGACCCACCGTCACATGGTGGGCGAAATAAAAAGTGGCCATTTTTCACTGTTCATTTTACAGTCTGATTGCTTTTGTGGTTCAGTGTTGATTTAGATTCTTATCCCTTGTTGCCTTGGATGGTTATCCCCGTCTGCCATATCGCCAATGGTGGGTGTAGAGGTTACACCTTAATGTTTATTCATTTATTGTGAAATACAAGCGTAGTAGCCTACAACGTGTACAGTTATATACTATTGCTTTTCTTCAATCACAAGCATAATCTGTTATTGTCTCAAGTAATGCACAGCAACAACATTTGGCTATCGGTGTACAATGAAATGTAATAGGATGGTGGCCATTTGACAATTTTACAAAAAGAGGTTAGGTAAACCACATCAGTACAAGGCTTCACTTAGCCCACACAATGGACGGTACAGGAACACTGTAATAGTCGATCGTCGTCGCTCACTCATTCACTCTCTTACTCAGTCAAGCCATTAATAGAAGCCAATCAGTCAACAACTTACCTAGGCCTAGTAGCAGCTGTCTCTTGCCTGCAAATACATCAACAATTATTATGACAGTGGTGGTTTGTGTGTGGGGATGTATATGCATTAGAATGTGGGTGTGTGCGCATGTACCGTGTTGTAAATCACTCTCCCCAAACTCCCTACCCCACCTATACCCCTCCTCTTCTCCCCCTTCCCCTCCCCCCCCCAAATTCCTCTCCAGCTACCACCACTCGCTTTCACCCCCACGCTGTTGCTATGGTTCCCAGACATGTGGTCATTTCACACTACAGCTGACCGCCACCTTCTTAGCCATCCGCTACCCTTCTCCACATTTCCAGCACATATGATCAGGACCATACATATTGACCTTGATTTATAAGCAGTGATGTTCACAACATAATAAACATCCCGAATCTGTCAATTAAAATAGTAAACACACAAATATAAAACATTGCGTCACAATTTCGATTTTAAAAAAACCAAAACAATTCTGTCAAGAACAACAACAACAACAAAAACAACAACAAAATTTGGATAGGAAATTTGATTTGGAATACGAGCTATTAGTTCTTGTTATGACTTCTTTTGAATAAATGTATTCACAAGTTTCTTCATTTTGCCATCACAGTTAGCGACGACAACTTTAATTACACTTTTCTTCAAATTTAAATACGTTACACAGTCATATATCACTAACCATTGCCAATTCCACCCATTCCGTAATAACCGGTCAGCTGCTGGCACGAGGTTCCAATATCTGTCAATCAAACAATCAAGACCATTACATCACATTACATGATTATTGTTTTAGGTCCAGCGGAATCTTCCGAGCCAAATCAGGACCAGACAACCCCTGATCCTCATAAAAGATCTGCTGAAACAACCCTAGTGGTAAAACTGAAAGCTCTCCACCAGCCAGTCACTTTACAATAAAGACATTCCACGCAGGGGACGCTGAGGCTGGACTCTAATTTATCGAACCCCCGTTTACAAAAACAAAATAGAATACAAACATGATTATAAATTATCAACAAAACACATACATATAAAATGCTTACATTGCTAAATAATAACATCATAGGAAGCCCTAGTGACCACCTGGCAGATAGCGTCCAATATTCCCAAGCTGATCCAATAGACCTCACACACAAATAAAGAGTCTTGTCCCGGAAGAGTTTTCAAGAAAAAAGGTAGGTGACTGGTCTTGCGAATAAGAAGATAGTATAGCAGATTGATAGAACAAAGCAGGAATGAGAAAGAGCAAATGAGAAAGACAGTGACAGTGGGAATTTAAAGCACTAAATTTCCAGAAAGTGGGCATAGTCTACTATTTATACTGAAACCCCCGGCACCCCAACGGGGGTAATCAAGACCAAACATAGCATAATGGTAGTAGTAGTAGCAGTAGTAGTAGTAGTAGTAGTAGTAGTGGTGGTGGTAGGGGTGGAGGTGGTGTCACTGGTGATTTACAATGTCAACAAGGAGGATAGATAGATTGAAAAGGAAACTCACATGGAATTGGAAAGAATTTGTTTTATTGTTGTTGTCGTCACTAATGATGTAAAATGGTCACGAAGATGATCGATAGGTCAACGAGAGATTGAAAGGGTAACTCGTAGTGAAGGAAGGTGTCGAGGAAATTGTTTTGTTGTTGTCGTCACTGATGATGTCAAACGGTCACGAAGATGATCGATAGGTCAACATAAGATTAGAAAGGAAAATTCATAGTTGAAAGAAAGGTTTGAGGAACTTGGTTTATTGTTGTCGTCACTGATGTAAAATGGCCACAAAGTTGATTGATAAACAAGAAATTGAAGAGAAACTCGTAGAGAAGGACCTTAAGTTTTGAGAAAATTGTTTTGCTGTTGTTTTTGTCATAGATGATTTAGAATTGTCAGGATGATGATCGATAGATCAACGCGAGATTGAAAGGAAACACGTAGTGACAGAAAGTTTTGAGGAAAGTTGAACAATGCTGAAGTAGTATACTCAACAATCCCCAAGTAGTTTCTGTTCATATAAACTTGCCAGAAAGTAACAAATCAAATAAATGTTGGTGGAGACTATGGACCGGTAGAAAGCTGCGAAGTATTATCTGATGAGAACTTGTATCCAAGACTGGTAGAAATTTGATTATTTCAATATTTATGCCTTGGGGGAAAGAAAGTGTCCAGTTTTAATTTGCGTACCATTTGCTGCTACATTAGCTTTGCACAAATTGTGAGAAAATATAACGGAAATCCTTTATGATGTTTACATTTTTTTTAAAAAGAAGTATATGTGTTTTTATTTTTAAAACTTATTATTTACCTAGTTTTTGTTGGAACTGCATTACGTTTGCAACGTTTTTACCAGATATGTATCGGTTTGTTTGTTTGTTTGTTTGTTTGGTGGAGGTGATACAGTGGTTTGGTTATGGAGGGTGGTGGTCAGGCTAAGGCATTTGCAAGTCTGTTATCAAATCAATCTGTTTTGTAAACACGTAGATTATGTATATGGATGTGCTGGTGTGGTGCCTTGTTTTGCATTTGGGTAGCATGAGATACAACTCTATTGTTTGGTTTGCAGAGAAACTGTTGCAGTAGTGTGATTCTCACCTTGTACATGTAAATCAGATCATTGACAATGCAATAAATAATAGTGTAATGCTGGATAATGATGATGATGATGATGATGATGGTGATGCTGATGATGATGATGATGATGCTGTATAGTGCAGGTATTCACGCGATAAAACCTTCTTTTCTCAAGTGCATAACGCGCCCCAATCCACCCCAAGTTGTGAACGGGTGTTCTGGAACTATTTAGAACTAGGTAAGGTAAAACGCAAGCAATACGTAGATGAGATGGGTTAGGCACTGTCCTCATTAAGCTGGTCTAGAGAAAAGAGAGGTCCCAAACGTCTACTCTACCAAACAACCAAAAGGATACAGGAACACCTTTACCTCCTGTCTTGTTTGATTTGCAAAGAAACTGCCGAAACGAAAATAATGTTTTTGATCTCGTATGTCCTATTATTTACAATAAAATACGTAATGAAATAATTCTGGAATTATAAGAGCCTTTTTTTCCCAATGAAATTATTTATTTGATATTTCTAAAATCAGTAATTCGACCTAGATGATTGCTGCACTTCCTACCCCCCCCCCTCCTCCACTCCCCGTTTGGGTGCCGGGGGTTTCAGTATAAATAGTATCCCTGCTTTCTAAAAATTTAGTGCTTTAAATTCCCACTGTCGCTGCCTTTCTCTTTTGTTCTTTCTCATTCCTACTCTGTTCTATCAATCTACTATACTATCTTCTTCTTCTTCGCTAGACCAGTCCCTTACCCTTTTTCTTGAAAACTCTTCCGGGACAAAACACCTCATTTGTGTGTGAGGTCTGTTGGATCAGCTTGGGAATATTGGACGCTTTCTGCCAGGTGGTCACTAGGGCTTCCTATGATGTCATTATTTAGCAATGCAGGCATTTTATATGTATGTGTTTTGTTCATATTTTATAATGATGTTTGTATTCTATTTTGTTTTTATAAACGGGGGTTCGATAAATTAGAGAATAGCCTCAGCGTCCCCTGCGTGGGATGTCTTTATTGTAAAGTGACTGGCTGGTGGAGTGCCTTCAGTGTTACCACTAGGGATGTTTCGGCAGATCTTTTATGCGGATGGGGGGGGGGGGGGGGGGGTGAGTCCTCTTTCAGCGAAGTTGTGATTTTGATTTTGAGGTCCTGATTCGGCTCTTTGCAGTCCTCTGGATCCTGTTAGCAATGAATAACTAACTAACGATTGCTGCACTTAACCTAACTTTGAGTCCATCTTTTGACAATTTTCAAATGTAGCTATAGTCTAATATGACTACGTTAACGTCTTGATTTTTTTTTTTTGGTTCTTTTTATTTTATTGCATCTTTTTTTTTTTTTTTTTGGTGGGTTGAATGTATCGGTTATTTTAATGTTACCAGCAATAGGCTCAGCTTTACGTCACTGATGTAGCACATTGTGTAAACTTCACTTCATTTGATTCATTCTGCACTTTGAACTGATTTATACTTGGGAAAAGGCACCATATGAATTCCTATTATTATTATTATTATTATTATTATTATTATTATTATTATTATTATTATTATTATTATTATTATTATTATTATTATTATTATTATTATTTTTATTATTATTATTGTCACGGCATAACATCCTTGCAAAACACCAGGGCTTCTATATAAATAGTATCGCCACTTTGTGGACATTTTGTGCTTTAAATTACCACTGTTTCTGTCATAATCATTTGTTCTTTCTCGTTGCTACTCTGTTCTATCAATTTACTATCTTCTTTGCTAGTCCTCCCTGTAGGGCTGGCGGGGGGTTTCTGTATAAATAGTATCTCCACTTTCTGGAAATTTCCTATCCTATCCTATCCCGTAACTCAAAGGTCGTTGGTTCACCACAGGTGATCGTTTAACCAGCGTACTCCATCTTTTTCTGTTCTCAGCAACCCTCATGCGTGGCTTCATTCAGTGTCAAACCAGTCCATTCTCGAATGTTGTCCTCCTACCTCTTTGTCTGTCTCCCTCTTCTTCTGCCTCATTGCACCGTGCCTTGCAGGATGGTTTTCGCAAGGCCAGATGCTCTGGTGACGTGTCCATACGATCGGAGTTTCCGTTTGTTCACCACTGTGAGCATATCATCATGTTGTCCAATGGCTTGTGTGATGGTCTCTCGAACTTCGTCATTGGTGATGTGCTGCCATGCTGGGTATAGGAAATGCCCAGAAGTCTTTTGTAGCACCGCATCTCCATGGCTTGTATTCTTCGTTGTAGATCTGATGTGAGTGTCCATGTTTCGCAAGCGTATAGGAAGATGGAGATGACAAGGGAGCGCAGCAACCTTACCTTGGAATGTATACTGATGGTCCTGTCTTTCCAAATGGGCTTCAAACTTGCCAGAGCAGTAGTTGGTTTGCGATCCTGGAGGGGACTTCCTGTCGGGACCCATTGTCTGATAGAATGGCTCCTAAATATTTGAAGCTATGCACTGTGTTGAAGGATTCGTCTTGGACTTAGATGTCCATGTTGATGTCTTTGGTGTTTCTGGTCATTATTTAGGTCTTCTCAGCACTTATTTACATTCTATAGGCTCTGGAGGTGGTGTCAAGCCTCTGTACACGCTGTTCGAGTTCTTGTTCCTCTCCAGCCAATCCATCAATGTCATCCGCAAAACGGAGGTTGGAGATTGCTCTACCCCCTATGCTGATTGTGCCTTCGTGATCTGCAAGGGGTATCTGACATGATGCGGTATAGGAAGATGTTAAAGAGTGTTGGAGAGAGTAGGCATCCTTGACGCACACCGATTGTTGTTCTGAACCAGTTCCCGATGGCGCTTTTGTGGAGGACTGCACTGGTAGCCTTGTCATACAGGCTTTTGATGACTTCAATAATTTTAGGGCTGATGTTGTACACTCTCATGGTTGCCCACAGAGCTGCATGCCAGACTCGGTCAAACGCTTTCTTGAAATCTACAAACACATGATATAGATGTTGATGGTGCTGTAGGTATTTCTCGCAGATTATTTTGAGGTTGAAAGTCGGTTCAGTGGTACTTCGCCCTGCCCTGAATCCTGGTTGTTATTAAGCAATGATTTGTTCAGCTTGGGGTTTCAACCTGTTGAGTATTACTTTGAGGAAAACCTTACTGGAAATTTAGTGCTTTAAATTCCTACTGTCCCTGCTTTCTTCTTTCTCATTCCTACTCTGTTCTGTCAATCTACTGTACTATCTACTACTATTCCAGAACTCCTCATTTGTGTATGAGGTCTGTTGGGTCAGCTTGGGAATATTGGACGCTTTCTGTTAAATGGTCACTAGAGCTTCCTATGATATTATTATTTAGTAATGTAGGCATTTAATTTGTATGTGATTTGTTGATATTTTTAATGAAGTTTGTATTCTATTTTGTTTTTGTAAACGAGGGTTCGATAAATTAGAGTATAGCCTTAGCTTCTCCTTCATGGGATGCCTTTATTGTAAAGTGACCGGCTGGTGGAGTGCCTTCAGTGTTACCACTAGGGTTGTTTCAACTTATCTTTTATACGGATCAGGGGTTAGTCCTCTTTCAACTAAGTTGTGGTCCTGATTTTGTGGCCCTGATTCGGCTCTTTGTAGTCCGCTGGATCCTGTAAGTAATGAATAACTAACCTTTTTTTTTTATGAGGTATTACTTTTTTTAATGGCGTTGTTATTTATTTTGTCAGTTTGTATTTGTATACATATTCCTAAAGTAATAAATACAACGAAGAGTGATTTTATATTTGCGTGGACGTGTGTGGTAAGAGTTCACATCATTCTCTCTGTCTTAGTCTTTGCCTTTCTGCTACAACTACCATGTATATGTATTCACACTGTGTAGCAGAAACTCACCGAGTCTTAACGTTCGCCGTCCCACTTATTATGAATGAACAGTACAGTTTAACGTCACCACCTATCATTTGCGGTACGGCAGACAGGATAAGCACCCCATAGGAAAAGGGGGGATAGGGGTCTAAATCCACACTAAGCCACCAGAACAACCATACTGCTAAGGCAGACGGTGACAAAATAACCACTTTTTATCCTGCCCACTAGGGGATTCGAACCTGGGTCATCGGTGTGCCAGGCGAATTCATTAGCTGAGAGGCGAACGTAATAGTCAGCTAGTCTCGGTGATATGCATTATGAATTCAGCAACTATGATATAATGTTTTAAGTACAGAGAAAGAGCTGGTAATTAAACAACCGGACGTTCCTGCACATGCGTCGGACTTCCTCAGAAAAGCCACTGATTCAGCTGACCGGAGGATAGGCCCTATCTGCTGTTTCTGTCTCTCACAATCTCACTCCCACACTGCATTGTACTTTCAGTTTCACGTTCCTTTATAGAGTATTAACTGGCAGAAGAGAGTCGAGGGAGAGAGAGAAAAGACGATGATGATGATCTGAACTTTGAACTGATCTGTCATTAAAAAGCGCTAGGTAAATACCATGGTGATGATGGTGATAATCATGGGGGGAAAATTGGATGAAAGAGGACAAGGTGAGGGAGACAGAGAAATGTAGTCAGAGAGGGAGGAGGGGGGGGGGTCGTAGAGATCCGTGTGAAAGAGAGGGGAGAGTGATATGATTGGAAATAAGATGAGTGCAAGGAAAATAGTGAGAGAGAGCGAGAGAGAGAGAGAGAGAGAGAGAGAGAGAGAGAGAGAGAGAGAGAGAGAGAGAGAGAGAGAGAGAGAGAGAGAGAGAGAGAGTGAGGGACAGAAAGAGCTGGCGATGTGGATGAGTAGGGAAATACAGATCGAGAAAGCCAGATGAGAGAGAAAGATAGAGAGCAAACAAACATGGATTAGTTAAATGGAGACAAATACATGTTAGGCCGATGGTAGTTACATTTTATTAACAAATCCAAAATCTAATTCACATTTTTTTTAAACAATGAGGGAAAAAGTAAAGGAATGAACAAATAAATTGATCAATAATCAAGTGCCCAGCGTCTTCCAAATCATGTCATTGTTTCGTGGTAAACACTCAACAAAAAAACTAAAATAAAATTGGGGGGTGGGGGGAGAAGTTTTGGAAATGGACTGTACGTGTTACAAAAAATATACTGGTTTTAGAAATGGACTGTTAAAAAAGACAACACAACAACAACAACAACAACAACAACAACAACAACACAATCGAGTTTGTCGCTTTTAAAATGGCTCGGGAAATGGACTAGTCTGTGAGTTTAGCACCCTCGCCGACGATCTGAGCAATGACGCGGAGCCTTCTTGGGCTTCATCCATGCCCATTCCAGTTTCACCCATCATTCCTCCCTAGAATCCTGAAACAACAGCAGAAAAGTGTACAACGTCACTGGAATGAGAAACAACTTCACCTTCATCCGTTCTTCCCCCTTCTCTCTCTCCTTCCTCCTCTTCCACCTCCTGCCCCCCTCCACCCCCCCCCCCCCGTACCCCAACAAAACAAAATAATAACTGGTGACATAAAAGTACGACGGTGACAATGAGGACGATGACGACGACTATGATGATGATGTTGATGATGGTGATGTTGATGATGATGATAATGATGATGACTGTGGTAATGGAGGTGGTAGTGTTCAGTGTGCTGCTAAAGCTACTGCTACTGCTGATTATTATTATTATTATTATTATTATTATTATTATTATTATTATTATTATTATTATTATTATTATTATTATTATTATTATTATTATTAATTAATTTATTTATTTATTTACTTATTTATAAGGCTCTTTCCCTCGCAGAGATCTCTCCGCTCTGGTAATGACACTATGAAACTAAAACCTCAAGCATTTACAAACAAATCATGTGGTGAGAGATCAATCATTTTCTTTTCAATGACCATTGATATGGAATAGCCTCCCAGCCGATGTACGCATGCGACATCCTATAACTCTTTTAAGAAAAAGTTGAAGACGATGATGGTGATTCCATTACTGTTGTTGCTGCTGCTGATGACGATGGTGACAATAAAACTGCTTCTGCTGCCACTGAGGATTACGATAATGATGATGAATATATGACGCTAATACTACAGCTGCTGTTGCTGAGAATAAAACTATACTATACGCTGTTGATTGGTGCTATTGCTACTACGACTACAACTACTACAACAACAACAACTACTGCTGCTGCTTCTACTACTACTAAGACTGCTGCTTCTGATGATACTACTATTATTACTACTACTACTAATACTACCACTGCTGCTGTTGTTGATGATGATGATGATGATGGTCCTACTACTGCTGCTGCTGATGATGATGATGACGATGATGATGATGACGACGACGACAGTAGACGATAACTATACCGTACCAGAATAGGTGGCGACGTACGCAGGTCTAGCGATGCAGCGTCTGACGTATATGCCCTGACCAAAGATCTGTCGACGTCCCATGCCACCAGGGTAACCACCGACGTTGGTGTAGGTCTCGTACACTGGGCAGCAGGCGATGAGGCCCAAAGGGTTACACTGGTAATCATTGTTGCATGAGCTGGGCACGAAGAGTCCGAGGTACAAGCCTGCAATTTACATGTTTAAGTAATCGTGTTTTCTTTTGTTTTCTTAAATTAGAACTAGAAGTACCTTTGTGTGGGTGTGTGTGTGGGCGTGTGTGTGTGTGTTTTATTAAATCAGAATCAGAGGCGCCAAGCCTGTAACGCGTTTAGTAATCGTGTTATATTTGTTTTCTTAAATCAGAATCAAAGGTGCCAAGCCTGCAACGCGTTTAATAATTGTTGTGTTTTTGTTTGTTTGTTTGTTTTGTTGTTGTTTTGTGTTTTCTTTAATCTTAATCAGAGGCACCAAACCTGCAACGCGTTTAGTAACCGTGTTTTCTTGGTTTTCTTGAATCCGAATCAAAGGTACAAGCCTGCAACGCGTTTAATAATCGTGTGGGTTTTTTGTTGTTTTTTTTTTTTCAGTAAGAATCTGAGGTACGCCCACCGCCGTAGCTCAAGTGGTTCGCCTGGCACCCCGATGACTCAGGTTCGAATCCCGTGGTGGGCGAAATAAAAAGTGGCCATTTTTCACTGTCCATTTTACAGTGTGATTGCTCTGGTGCTTCAGTGTTGATTTAGATTCCCACCCCTTGTTGCCTGGGATGGTTATTCCCGTCTGCCATATCGCCAATGGTGGGTGTAGACGTTACACCTTAATGTTCATTCATTTTTTGTGAGGTACAAGCGTAGTAGCCTACATCGTGTACAGTTATATACTATTGATTTTCTTGAATCAGAATCATAATCTGTTATTGTCTCAAGTAATGCGCAGCAAGAACATTTGGCCGTCGGTGTACAATAAAATGTAATAGGATGGTGGCCATTTGACAATTTTAATTTTTAACAAAATAATAATAATTACTTTGGGGGTCACGGTGGCCTAATGGTAGGGCTTTGGCTTGCGGATCTGAAGGTCCCGGGTTCCTGCCCAAGCCGGGGCATTGTGTTGTGTGCTTGGGAAAGACACTTTATTCCCGTTTCCTACTCCTTCGGATGAGAGTATAAACCGAGGTCTAGTCTGTGTCGCGTGCATGCCATCATAACGGACTTTAAAGATCCTGACGCTCATGTCCTAGACGGCTGAGTGCCGGTGACAAGAACACACCCAGCATGCACATTGGGTAAAGCGCTTCACTTGGGGCTGCTGTACTTTCCAAAATGAAAGTGCCCGAATTTCACCTCGAGGATAATAAAGTTGTTAAAATAAAAAATATATATAAATAAATAAAATGAGGTCAAGTTACACGTAAACCAAAGCAGTCCCAAGGCCTCACTTAGCCCACACAATGGACGGTACGGGAACACTGTAATAGTTGATCGTCGTCGCTCACTCATTCACTCACTCAGTCCAGCCATTAATAGAAGCCAATCAGTCAAAAACTTACTTTGTTGCTGATTGGGAATCAGCTGTCTCTTGCCTGCAAATACATCAGCATTTATTATGACAGAGGCGTTTTGTGTGTGGGGGTGTATATGCATGAGTGTGTGGGTGTGTGCGTATATACCGTGTTGTAAGTCACTCTCCCCAAACACCCTACCCTACCTATACTCCTCACCCCTCCTCTTCTCCCCCTTCCCCTCCCCCCTCCCGCCCCCAACTTCCTCTCCAGCTCCCATCCCTCGCTTTCACCCCCACGCTGTTGTTATGGTTCCCAGACATGTGGTCATTTTACACTGCAGCTGACCGCCACCTTCTTACCCATCCTCTACCCTTCTCCACATTTCCAACACATATGATCAGGACCATACATATTGACCTT